>PVLD010008865.1:0-80975 GCA_004027595.1 Dinomys branickii | reverse complement strand
TGGCTGTTGGTTTCTTGTAGATGGCTTTGATCAGATTGAGGTATAGGCCATCTATTCCTATTTTTTCTAAGGTTTTTAACATGAATGTATGTTGGACTTTATCGAAAGCCTTCTCTGCATCTATTGAGATGATCATGTGGTTTTTGTCTTTGACTGTATTAATATAGTGTATTACATTAATTGATTTGCGAATATTGAAGCATCCCTGCATTCCTGGAATGAATCCTACCTGGTCGTGGTGTATAATTTTCCTTATGATTCGCTGTAATCTATTTGCCAGTATTTTGTTGAGTATCTTTGCATCTATGTTCATTAGAGAGATTGCCCTGTAGCTCCCTTTCTTGGTTGGGTCTCTCTCTGGTTTTGGTATCAGTATAATACTTGCCTCCAGAAATGTGTTGGGGAGAGTTGCTTCCTTTTCGATTTCATTGAAGAGTTTGAGAAGTGTTGGCATTAGATCTTCTCTAAATGTTTTATAGAATTCTGCTGTGAATGCATCAGGGCCTGGGCTTTTCTTTGTTGGTAAGTTTTTAATGACATTTTCAATCTCATTAATTGATATTGGGTTGTTCAGGATTTTTACGTCTTCCTGATTCAATTTTGGCAATTTGTACCTTTCTAGGAATTTGTTCATTTCTTCTGTGTTTTCTATCCTATGGGAATACAGATTTTCAAAGTAGGTATTAATGATCTTTTGTATTTCTTTTGGATCTGTAGTGATTTCATCCTTTTCATTCCTTATTGCATGAATTTGAGATCTTTCCCTTCTTTTTTTGATAAGGTTGGCTAGGGGTTTATCAAGTTTATTTATTCTTTTGAAGAACCAACTCTTTGATTCACTAATTTTTTGTAGTTTTCTTCATCTCAATTGCATTAATTTCTGCCCTGAGTTTTATAATCTCCTTCCTTCTTTCGGCTCTTGGTTTGGCTTGTTGCTCTTTTTCTAAGAGTCTGAGGTGTGTTATTGGGGTATTTATTTGCTCTCTTTCTATTTTCTTTGCATATGATTTCATTGCTATAAATTTCCCTCTGAGGACTGCTTTCATTGCATCCCACAGATTCTGGTAGGTTGTACTTGCGTTTTCATTTCTTTATAGGTAATTTTTAATTTCTTCTTTAACTTCTTATGTGACCGATTGGTTATTCAGGAGGTTGTTGTCTAATTTCCATGTGTTTATGTGGTTTTTGGAGTTCTCTTTGTCATTAATTTCCAATTTTATTGCACTGTGGTCCGATAATATGCATGGGATAATTTCAATTTGTTTGCGTTTAGGTAGATATGCTCTATGGGCTAGAATGTGGTCTATTTTGGAGAAAGACCCATGTGCAGCTGAGAAAAATGTGTATTCTGATGCTGTGGGGTGGAACACTCTGTATACATCTACTAAGTCCATTTGTTCACACTTTTGGTTCAGATCTGTTATTTCTTTGCTGAGTTTCTGTCCGGTTGACCTGTCTGTCTGCGTCAGAGGGGTGTTTAGGTCCCCTATTACAATAGTGTTATTAGTTATTTGATTTTTTACGTCTGTGAAGGTTTGACTTGTAAAGTTAGGTGCTCCATGGTTTGGTGCATAAATGTTTAGGATTGTTACCTCTTCCTCTTGCAGCTTTCCCCTAACTAGTATGTAATGGCCTTCTTTATCTCTTTTGATTGTTTTTGGTTTGAAGTTTACATTGTTTGGAAACATAATAGCTACCCCTGCTTTTTTCTGGGGACCTGTTGCATGGAGAATTGTTTTCCAACCTTTAACTTTCAACCTGTGGATTTCCTTTTGAGTAAAATGTGTTTCCTGTATACAGCATATCATTGGATTGTGTTCCTTAATCCACTCTTCCAATCTCTTCCTTTTGACTTTTGAGTTGAGGCCATTTAGATTAATGGTTATCATGGTTATATGTTGGTTTATTCTAGTCATGTTATTTACTTGAAGTTTTCCTTCTTTTGCTGACTGTTTACTTGCTTGTTCTGTTTAGGGAGTTATTTCTAATGTTGTTCTTGGAATTGTGGTCTCTTTTTTCTCTGTCTAGAATATCTTTTAGTGCTGTTTGCAATGCTGGTTTGGCACTCATGAAGTTCTTCAGTTGTTTTTTGTCATGGAAATATTTTATTTCTCCATTGCATTTGAGGGATAGTTTTGCAGGATACATCAGTGTGGGTTGGAAGTTGTTTTGTCTCAGAATCTGTAATATCTTGCTCCAAGCTCTTCTTTATTTCATGGTTTCTGTTGAGAAGTCTGCTGTGATTCTGATGGGTTTTCCTTTATAGGTGATGTGTTTCATTTCTCTAGCAGCTTTTAATATTGTGTTGTTTTGCTGGATATCTGAGATCTTGACTATTATATGCCTGTGTGTGTTTTTCTTTGGGTTATGGATCGTTGGGGTTCTATATGCCTCGATTAACTGAACTTCAGTATCTTTTACCTTGTTTAGGAAATTTCCTGCTATTATTTCAGCAAATATTGTTTTTATATCGTTTGTGTGGTCTCCTGCTGTTTCACACACTCCTATAACTTGAAATTGTTACGTTTTGCCTCATCTTGGAGCTGTTGGATTGACTTTTCTTGTGTCTTTGATGATATTATGAGATTCTTCCTTTCACGCTCATAAGCTGCCATGCTGTCTTCAAGTTCTGAAATTCTATGTTCGGTTTCATTTAAGCGGTGTTGCAAGCTTTCAGTGTAATTTTTTAAATCGTGGCATTCTCTTTGGACCTGTTTCATTCTTGGTAATTCATTCCTAAATTGCTCTTGTAACGTTTCCATTTGTTTCCTATTTTCTTCTAGTCTTTTATCTATTTCTGCTCTATGTGTACGGAACATTTCTTCCATCATTGTTTTCAGCTCGTTTTTTGTCTGAGAGATCATTGCAGGTATGTGGCTTATTTCTGCTTTAAGCTCTTTTATGGACTGTTGGAGTTGTTTCATTTCGGATGCAGTCGTTTCATAACTTGCAGGTATGTCGCTTCCTGGTTCCCCTGTATCCTCGCCTTCAAAACTTGTTCTGGGTGGGGTTGAGTTTTGAGACTGCGTTTTTTTCCTCTGTTTTCCCATTTTTGGGTATCAGATTCTAAATGTGGAGCTATAAATTCCCCAGGCAGTTCAGCAGGCAAAGGTCTGCTGCAGAGGCTGCTCCAATGACTCCTTCTCTTTGGGAGAATGTCCCTTAAGCTGTCTGCTGAGATTTCCGCTTCTACTCCCTACCCTGAGACCTGGCTGGGGCGCATAAACAGCTCGCTGCCCCAGGGACCTTGCAGGCAGGGGGCCACTGAGGTGTTCCTCCCTGGGTAGAGCTCCTTCCCCCCTCACAATCCCGTCGGGGCGCCCAGGCAGCTCTTCCAACCCGGGGATCCTGCAGTCAGTAAATCTGCTCGGATGTCCCTCGCTGGGCGGAGCTTCTTCTCGACTCAGAAAAACCGGTCAGGGCCCCCAGTCAACTCACCCTGGGATTGTGCAGACAGGAATACTGTTCAGATGTATCTCCCTGGATCGAGTTTCTTCCCAACTCCGAAATCCTGCTGTGGTGTTCACTAGGCTCTTCCGTTCCGATATCTGTGCCAGCAGGACATCCTGGCGCTCCCTGGCCAATTTCCGCCTCCTCGGCTTTCTGGCAGAAGCCACGGACCACAGCTGCCACAGTTCCTGCAGCGCCGGCTGTGGGGCGGGGCTCTGAGCGGGATCCCGGACCGCTGCCCAGATTGGCGCAGCCTGCCCGAGGAGCGCGTTCTCTGAGTTTACTCTGCTCCACCGCCTCCAACAAGTCCTGGTTACAGCCACCTCTGAGCCGATCGGGTTCAGGAGCTGGGAGTGTCTGTCCTGTCGCAATTGCTCTCTTGGCTGTGCGGGGATTCAGCCGAGCTGTGGCTGAAGCACAGCACCGATCGCCTTGGGTGCCCAGCTCTCAGGATCCGCCCACTTCTCGCTGTGGCTTATCCAGCCGACCCTTTAATGCTCAGGCCGCAGAGAGTAACACAATCAGTTGGAATTTTGCATCCGAGGACCGGGTAGTCGTGCGCAAAAGATCGGTCTCTGAGAGATTTTCCCTCTGCCGCTCACCTGGTCGCCATCTTCCCCCTTCCCCTACAGCGCTTTTATTTGCTAGATCAGCCTTGTTTCATGATGAAGCTATTACAGTGTTAGGACTTGCTTGTTTCTGGAGTTCTTTAACCCAGTTTTTTGCTCTTGCAAAAGATTCCTCATATGTGATATCATATACCACTACGGCTGCTTGTGCCCCTCTGTAGTGCATTGGTGCGAGGCTATGGTATCTTTCTTGCCGAGCTGTATCCCACATTACAAACTTTACTGTTGTGTCATCAAGCCACACAGTCTGGGTTAGGAAAACAGCCTCAGTGGTACTCTCTTGAAATTCATGAAACTGGCCTTTCACAATACGAAGCACTAGGCTTGATTTGCCAACAGCTGACTCTCCCAGAAGTACTAGCTTGAACTGGCATATTTCCAGGATTTGGGCCCAGTAGGTCTCGTTGCTCCTCAATCAGCCATGTCCAAATTTGAAAGAAATCCCTAATTTCAGACTCCTAAATGAACTACCAAGATGCAAGGTGTCGATATTTTTCTTTCTGGAGGTAAAGAAATCTGAGCCTGCACCATGCAGAGCCTTGGGCTGCAGCTTCCTGGCAGCGAGACCTGACAAGGTCCGCAGAACAAAGGAGCCCGCACCTGCGGCGGCATCTCTTCCTCACGCTGCTCCCTGCACACTGGACGGTCCATTCTTTTACTTTCTTAACTTTCAAATTTGTTGATCCTCTTTTCCATCAGATACCTCCAACTCACATGAAGTACTGTATCTCCAATATGTGGCTAAGCTCCGGTCTTTCTCCCTAGCCTTAGCCTATACATTCAACCACATTCTGGAGATCTCCCCACACATAAAACTCCACTAGTTAAGATTAAAGTCGTAATTTCTAAGGTTCTCCTAGTCCCCATTGCCATCCACAGAACAAAAAATCAAAATTGGAACCGCCCCACCTAACTCATCTGTTAAAGTAAGTGCTATACCACTGTGCATTTGCCTTCGTGCAAAAGCCACATCCTTTTGCCTATATCCAGTCAGTCAATAAAATACCTCAACGGTCCCTGTTACCTATCTCTGAAGTCTGCAGTTCTCTCCATCTTTCAGACCTAGATCACTAGCATGTGTCACTAGACTGCAACTAACTCCTAATGTCTCCAACTGTGAGTTCTACTCCTTCTGTACAGTGAAGCTAAAGTAATACGTTTGAAATTTAAATCTGATCCTGTCATTAGTTTTCTGGGAATCACGGAGTGGTTCCCCGTTACTAATAAGGTTTCCACCTCCTTGTTTTATTTTTGTGGTACTAGACCTTTCCAGCTCTTTAGTATAATATCCAAGGACTCTTGGTATAGTCCACCCTTACTTCATTAACCCCAGTATCTCAGGGCTCTTACTGCATTGTGTTTCACCTGAAGTTCTTCAGATCTCCATGAAGTGCTGAGCTTGGAGACTGGTGCATTTCCTGTTCTCATTTTACAGTTCTTACTTGTGTTTCGCTTTCTCTGTACTAAACTCCATTGATTCTTCAGGAATCACCTCTGACATGTTACTTTGAAGCCTTGACTCCTGACTCTCTAGGACTGAGCTTGAGGTGTATATATATATAGAGAGAGAGAGAGAGAGAGAGACAGAGACAGAGACAGAGACAGAGACAGAGACAGAGACAGAGACAGAAGTGGGAAGGGAAAGGAGAAAAGAAGAGGGAAGAGGAGAGGAGAGGAGAGGGACATTTGCCTGTACAGGTCTCCTTTTTGATTTTAAATCCTATGGGATTGCTTTATTTATTTATTTCCAATACATAATTTGGTGTCTGGCATAAAGAACTCAGTAAATAATTGTTTAATAGCAGTAAATTACAAGGGCTATTTACAATTTACAGCTGTAATTAAATTTATAGCAAAGTTCATCTAACAAAAAATAAAGGTATCATTATTGTGCTGCAAAGTAATTAAGCTTAAACGTAAAGCAATTCATGTAATTTATTTTTATTGCAGTTGCTTTATATGGTTTTGGCCAAAGCCTGGTTTGGGTTTTAACTGTTTTTTCTTCTCTTCATTTAAGAAACTTCCTTTAACATCCACGTCTCCTCACCATCAGGCATCACCACAGGGATCGTGGCGATCATGCATGTGCATAAACCTCTGATGGCGAAACAGCTAAAGCTCCTCCTTAGCAGTTACTCCTCTCTCCCATCTGCTTATTCCCCACAAGGAATGCCTTTAATGTCACAGGGTGTTAGTAACAAATAGGTCACAAAGCTGACCTCCCAATCACGGGTGTAGGTTTCTGTGTAGTCATTCATGACTGGGAAAGACCATCACACCAGGCCTCATCCCATTTTTTGTCCTTGAGCAGCTCTTGCACAATCTGCACAAACACAAAGGTGTTTTCTACCCTCTGCTACCTGGTCTTTATGGGAGGTTTAGGAGTTCCCGAAGTAGTGAACACTTGGGAGTCTTAGCCACATGATTATGATGTTAAGTGGAAGAGAAAGGGATATCCAATGTACAGACACAGAAAACAGTCTGATTTCCCGATATCTGCATATCCTGGGGTAAAAAACAATAAAGGAAAAGGTGAGAATGGCAGACACAATCTCTCATCTGTTACCCTTGACTTCAAAAAATAATTTTTTTCAGTAATTTTTTCATTAGAGATAACTCTATTAATCACTATATCATTTACACAGTTTTTCTTGCGTATCTACCGGACCTTCCTTAGCTCCTATTTCTTTAACAAAAGGTAATCCTTTAACTCCATGATAAGAGATAAAAGGATTCAATTGCCACCTCTTACTCCCTTAACAAAAGGCAATCTTTTTATTTCATAATAACAGATAAGAGGATCTAAATGCAAATCTACAAGACAGTGCATGGATGTGTATGAGTTCTATTCAGACTGTAAAGGGTAGATTAAGATCCTTGTATTTGCAAAGAACAATAAAAAAAACCAGGCAAGCAAATAGTGCCTTCTGTTACAGACAGAGGAGGGCATCAAAGGGGAGGAAAGGCCTGGGAGGGGCAGGTGGAAGCGTAGACGCCAAACCTTCTGGCTGAATGGTCACTGAAGTCTGCATGGGTCAGTGCTCATCAGACAAACAGATGTAATGCGAGACATACAAATGTATACACATTCACAAGGTGGCTCGCAGTGGCTACCCCCAGAATCAGATGTGGAGGAGCTGGTGATCTGAAGGACCCAGCCCTAGGCCTGGGGCTCACGGAGTATCCTGTGTGTCTGTCTCAGGAGGCTGAGGGGTCTGCGCTGAAGGCTGGAGTCTGCCCTGGAGCCAGGAGACACCGTCTTGAGGTGAAGGTAAAGACAGGTGCTCCTCTGGGAAGTAGAAGCGACCTTCCATTTACTTCCCTTCTGTACTGTTCTGGCAACATCCTCCTTCCAGGGACCTTTTCTGCGCAGAACTGTGCTGAACCAATTTATTTTATTTTATTTTATTTTTTTTGTGGTACTGGGGATCGAACTCAGGACCCTGCGCTTGCTAGGCAAGCGCTTATTCCACTGAGCTATATCCCCAGCTGTGCTGAACCAATTTAGTCGGGCATTTCTTACTCAGGGTGACACAATTAGCTAGCTGTCACAACACACCCTTCCTCAGCTTGACAAACACACGTTTCTTTAAATTGTAGTCTTCAGATACAAAGGCAAGTTCATAGTCATGCCTAACATTGTAAGTATCCTGTGTACACACGGATGCACACTGCTTCCCTCCCCAGAATAGAAGACAGTTTTTTTTTGGGTGATGCTTGCTCCTAACATTTCACAGCTTCAACATAACACAGGTTAAACCATACTTAAGGACCATTGTTATAACTGTCGAACTACATTGGAAGCATTTAGGAGAGAACTACTACAATTGCAATTCTCCTTTCTGTAAGCTGATCCTGGGGTCATAGTTGGTATTTAGAATTATCTTCCACTACCCATTCTGTACTCCCCTGGCCTTTAGCAAGCACCTCACAGGCCTTGGGTCTTTCTCTGGTGGGGTCCATACCTTCATGCAGGAAGGTTCTGGACCATTTGTCGTTGTGCCTGGATCGGGTTGCAGTTTCCTGTTGCATAACTGCAGTCCCTACAGTAAGGTTTGGCAAGCAGAGAAGTGCAGTAACCGGGCTCTTCAGGGATTCTTTGGGTCATTCCAGTGTGGCAGGTTAGGTTTGATGTTATAAATCCACGCCAGCGCTTCCATTTCCCTAGGCCTTTGAATCCCCTCATCAACAGCACACCTTGCAGGGTCAGGCATCTCCAACTCACTCACAGTGGGCCGTTTTGTGATCCATATGTCTGCAACCAGATACATAAACTGTTAACACCAGGAAACCAGATTTAATGCAAGATACACAAATATTATGAATTTACAAGATTGGCTTGTAGTGAACACCCCCACACAGTTGGGTGTAGAAAGGTGCAAAGAGCTGTCCACATGCGGGAGATCCAAAGGGTGCAGTTGAAAACCCGAAGCCCATTGCTGTGACCTGTGCCTGTCTTGTCAGGAGGCGGAAGGGTCTGTGATGAGGCTACAGATCTGTGTTGGAGGCTGCAGTGTCTCTCCTGAAAGCCAGGAAACAACGTTGAAGGTGAAGGCAAAGACCGGAGCCTCCAGGAGTGAAGCAGCCTTCCCGATCCGATTTAGTGGGGTGTTTCTTTCGTTGCTGTTTTTTGGTTTTTGGTTTTTAGACAGGGTCTTTCTATGTAGTTACGGCTAGCTTTGAATTCACTGTAACCCAGGCTGGTCTCACACTTAGGGCAGTCTTCCTGCCTCAGCCTCCTGAGTGCTGGGTTTATAGGCATGCACCACCACACTTGGTTTAGTTGGGCATTTCTTACTCAAGTTGACACAACCAGTTAACTATCACAAAAACTGAACTTACATCTGCGTTTATCTGTTGATATATATGCTTAAGGTATTTTCTACCCTCTGTGCCTGTATATTCATCTTAACTATAAATTATTTGTATTTATATTAGGTAGTGTTCATAGTGTTTAGGATTTGAGCTTTTGAGACTAAATGTTAATCTTATCAGATTTTCATAAATATGATATATAACTGAATATCGATATTTCACTTTAGAAAATTTTGGTATTAATTTTCATAGGGGTATTTGAAGATATGTAATATTCTTTTTAAATTTTTTTAAACAATTAATGTAATTATATGTACTCATGAAAATAGTAACTGCTTTTTGTAAGCATGTAAAGTCAAAAGTATGAAATGTACCATGATAGGTTGACGGTCCTGAAAGCATGAGAGTTAATTGTACTTTTATGATCAACGAAAAGGTTAGATTCTTCTATTGAATTTATAAAACATGAAAATATAAATTATATAAAATTTCCCCAAATATCTCCAAAACTATTTTCAAAGAACAAAAGGAAAGGAGTAATTGAACAAAAGCCAGTTTTATTCATAGAATTCCATTTAGTCCGGGATTGTCCTGAGGAAGCTAAGGCAGGAGGATTGCCATGATTTTAAAGCCAGCGTTGACTAGATAGTGAGTTCAAGGTCAGTCTGAGGTACACAGTGAGACCTTGTCTTAAAAAACAAAAAGAAAAGCAAAAGTATACCTTTATTATCACTTCTCTAAAGAATTTCAGAGTTGGTCATATCTGGTATATTACAGTAATCAAAATTCTTTTGCTTTATTTCTGATTCTAGGTAAGAAAAATACAGTGGGAAAGTACTCTGAAATGCTATATATGTAGTCTTTTTAGAAGATAACTATGGTATTTGTACAAGAGAAGTTTATATGATTCTTAGTTGGGAAAACACTAACTGAAGAGTATGATTTATAACAAAAATGTAAGGATCTTATTGCAGTAATGTATCATGTCATCCATTTCCTAGAAGAAAATCAATCACTATAAAATACTGACCCCTTCTGTTTTTTTTACTACTTTACAAGGAAAATTCAATTTCTGAACTCAGGGAAAACAGATGGTTAGATTATTGGGTAGCATTTTGAAAATTTATATAAATCATTCAGATAACAATCCTTAAAAACTGGTCTTCTGATAGCAAGAATTGTATTTCAAAAGAAGTATTGGGAAGAGTCTCTCACTTCTGTTCACTGACATTCTTGAGCTGAGATGAGGGATACCCCGTGACTAGGGAGCTTAGGCCTTTACCGCTTGTCAGCATAGTGACCCCAAAGCTGATGTGTTTATATTGGAGAACCAGTCTTTGGCTATGTAGTTCTATGAGGGTAGAAGGCTTCCCACCACTATTTCACTTTTTATGTATATCCTTTATAAAGTTAAAATAATTTAGTAAACTGCATACTATGATCATATGTGTAATCAAATGTTCAGAATCCAGAAAACAAAAGTTACTATAATTACTGGAACTAATATTAATACTATTTTTCTTCCTCTTTTGTTCTTCCTCTTTGTCCTTTCTGTCACTCCCCCTTCCTTCCTGCTTTCCTTCTTTCTTCCTCTCTCTCTCTAAGCTAGGTGGCAGGAATCAGAGGTTCTGAGATTAAAAATACATAATTTATTTGAGCAAAGTACACTTTTGGTGAGACATGGCTATGGATTGAGCCAAGGGCTTCTTGCATGCTAACACATGCTGTAACACTGAGCTGTATCCCTGGCCCTACATATTTTTTTTTTTTTCATCTTTTTGAGACAGGGTCTCGCTATGCAGTTCAGGCTGGCCTTGAGCTCACTTTGTAGCCCAGGCTGGTCTTGGAGTTGCAAGAATCTTCCTACCTCAGCCTCCTGAGTGCTGGGATTACAGGTGCATGCCACCACACATTTATTTTTAAAAGAGTTCACTAATTAAAATATTCCACATTAGAGCAAATTATAAGTGGTTCAACAAACATCCAAAGCTATAATTTGTAGTTATTATATTTTCATAAAAATGTCTCAAGTATACAGATTGACAATATGAAATATAATCTCAAACAAAATAATTTATCACCATTTATTACTTCAACATTTGTTAAGATCCACTTTACATGGGAATTTTGCTAAGAACTACAACCCCTAAAATATATAGTAAATGATCCTTGTTCTCAAAGTATGTAGCTCACTGATTATGAAATGTGGTAAAAACTATTACTGGAAGGAGTATTTAGGGTACAGAGTAGGTGTGAGGAGGACATCTAATTTTGTTCAGGTTAAGAAAGGGGTTCAGAGATAAGAATTTGCATACGTTTTCTTTTTTAATGTGTAGGCTTTACGGTGATGTCCTTTCTATTCATGTAATTCAATAAATATTTTTATTTTTTCATTGTCATTAATAATTAGTCTTAACTGAGGTTTGTCAAATTTTTATCTTTTCAAGGTCCAGATTTTAACTGTATTGATGCTTTTATTATATGTCTATGTTCTAGTCTGAAACACATGTGTGTTTTCTGATTATTTTTATTTTGATCAGGGAGTGCATGCTATGTTAATCAGCCTGCTGAACTTGTTACTTTCTTCATAGCCTCATATTGGCACTCTTAAAAATATTTTATGTGTCCTTGAGAAGAACATGAAACTTACATTAATCATTTTAGTGTTCTGTATAGTTCATTTGCTGGCATTTTTTAATTTTATTGTTTGACTCCTGTAATATTACTTTTAAAAAAATGTTATTGTAGTATTACTTTTAAAAACTGATTCTCTAGTCAGTTATTGAAACAGATGTGTTAAAATTTTTAAAGTATGATTTAAACTCCTTAGAGTTCTGTCAGTTTTGCCTTGCACATTTTAAGGTCATGCTGTTTTAGAAGCATATCAATTTTGTCAGTGATTTTTATATTCTCTACAGAAACCCAAGAGAAAACTCTATTTTACTCTTAAAAAATAAGGTGCTGGTAAATGTATTTACTCTTGGGTTAGATAGCTGCTCCTTCTGCTTTTTAAAAAAAAAAATCAGCCCTGAAATCCAACACAGGACCTGTGCATGCTAGGAAAGTTCCCTACTCCGAAGCTGTATCCTGGCCATCTCTTTTTATTGTGCCCTTGGCTAATATTTCATTTGAATAGCTTACTCCGCATCTTGAAATCATGCATATATGTAGTAAGGAACTACTGAAATGCTTTTAATAGTGCAACAACATGATTACATTTATTTTAGAATGATTATTTGACACATAAAGTAGATACATGGGAGCAAACATAGAAAGAAAGAAGTTAATTAGATAGTTATGAAAATTTTTCCCTTTAGTGATGGTTTCCAATAGGCAAAAGTTAGAACACAGAGATTTTCACAATAAGATATGCTTTAAGTACTTCGCTGACTCACCACAGTTTATTCATTTTGTAAGATACCTTTGATGTGAACAAGAGTATAAATTATTTTTTGTTAATATCTTGACAAACCTTAAATGGATATCAAAATGAAACTGAACAAATAAGCATAAGTACATAAGTATTTGCAACGTAGAAGCATATATATTCCTCTGTTTTGAAAATTCTGGACGATTTTTTAAAGGTCTCTTGAGTGGTGACCATTAAATATGGCAGAGGATGATCCAGGTATTTTTTCTTTTGAAAAAAAGTTTTTGGTCATTTGAGCCTTGTTCATTGTTACTTTGTGCTTTGTGTTTGTTTTCCTCCTCTGAATCTCCTTTCTGCTGCAACAACTGTTTTTATGACCCAGCAGATTTGAGCTGAGGCTGCAGGAGCAAGATTAATCTAGCCGACTCACAGGGGTCTCTGTGACTCTTCCTTCTGTAGGAAGGCTTACCTGGCACTTGACCTCGTTCTGCTACTCACTCCAGGTGTCCACTTATCATGCTGTTGACCTACATGGAGTAACGAAAATGCTTTTGTAAACTGTAAAGGCTCCGTTGTCTTAGTCTGGCCACTATAGGAGTCAAATGACTTCTTTACGAGAAGATTGTCACTTTTTCTCTGAGGAATTATTCAGATCAGCGGTTTCCACACTGTGCTGCACAAAGACACAGGGCCTGTAGCAATGCTTTCGGGACAATCCAGAGTGAGCAGGTGGGGGTAGTCAGAGCACCCCTTGGTCTGCCACACCAGACCCATTAGAGGGGTGCTGTGTCTACCTGGGTAAACGCAGACGGTTTCGTTTGGAGATGGTGTCTTGTTACTTAAAAGACAAAGTTTGGGAAACCATTTTTAAATAATTTAATTCATAAGCAATTCTCTGTTCGTAATCGCATTTACCGTGGGGCAAAATCAGGTCAATTCTGCTGGTTTTCTTGAAGACTTTCTTTTTTTTTTTTTGTAAGTGAATAAAGTCTACTTGATGGTAAATCAAAGACTGTATCTTGAAGCTAGGTAGGCCTAACATGGTCTCTTGTCACTGTTTGCTAATTTCAGCAACACAAAGCTATATTCCTAATGTTCAATTTTAGCAGAGAACTTTTAATTCTGACTCCCTCCCTGTACCTATATTAATGAAGTAATTAACTGTTGAGAAGATGTATTAAACTTGAGGTTTTTAAGTGCAAACTGATAATAAATATGTTAAAACTTGTCATCTGCAATCTATTTCAGGAATAGCTAATGTCATTAGTCTGTTCTACCAGTAATATGTAAAAAATGTCTCTTCTTCAAAGTAAAAACTTAACAGCAAGTAGAGAAAAGATAATTATCAGCATGGTTTTTATTTCTTAGGCTGACAAAAGAATAGCTGCGGGGTATAGTGTCTCTGAAAATAGCTAGATCATGTTTCTTTATCTTGAATTTACAGAACTTTTTGATAATAAACAGTTTGATATCTAGAAATTTGATTACTTACTGTGAGCATAGTGAAGGGTACCCTCAAGGCTTGTAAAATAGTACTTTTAAAACTGATGATAGCACTGGATAGCTATCAGCCAAGACGTATCTGTGTTTTAGAAGTTTATAGTACCTGAAACTTAATTTTAAATCTGCATTTATTTGATAGATTGTCCATGAACTTCAACTTTTCCCCTTAATGTTTCTGTAGTCAGAGTGCACAGTTGTGGAGGGGGGGGAGTGCCCATTTGCGCTCTCGCCGGACTGCTGTTTGCCAGCGGAAATAGGAAACTGATTCGAACAGAGTGAAAGGGTGAAAAACAGGCAATGGAAAAATGAAAGAAATGGGAACTACTGAAAAGGAACAAAGACGGAAATCAGAGAGGAATGCCAGAAGGTAGCAGAGCACCGTGAAAAGGATGTGCAATGGAAAGGAAAAGTAAATGAAAGGAATATCCCGAAATGCTTAGAAGAAAAGAAATGAAATATAGAAGAATTGACATTTTGGCTTGAGGAGAAGCAAAACAAACAACAAATGAGAAACAAAGGTTTACAGAACTCATAATTGGTTTTACAACTAGATAAATTACATTTATAATTAAAGTATCTCTTTGATACATCGAATTAAGCTATTAGCTTTATAAAACTTTAAAATTTAAAACATTTTAAATGTATTTTTTTTTAAATCAGACTAACAGCAGTGTGCTCTGTCCTCTGGTCCTGCACATGGACATCTTCTCTTGTTTCCTTTTGTTAATAGAAAGGCAGTGTCAGGGTAACTGGGACCTCACAGCGTCTGAATGGCGGTTTTGGTACTACACTGTAAGTAGGAGTCAAGCTTTTCCATACAGTCAGGTTTACTTATTAAAAGTTACCACCTGTATCACTTCATCAGAAATGAGATAATTGCTTATGCAGTAATCCTGACTAGCAGATTTTTACTTTCTGTACAGGCTTATTCGCTACAGTCTGTGTTTGGTTGAACCTTTTTTCATTTTTATAAATGATATGTTAGCAAAAACCTAATCCTTTTCTTCCACATAAAGCTTCTGGCCTATATCATTTCCATCTGTTCTGTAACATAAATGTTGGAAGTTGCTTGAGCTAGTTGTTCCTTACTCAGAAATTTGGTACATTAGTTGCAGTTAAATATATTCCTTCATTTTATGCTGAAAAGTTCTTTTCCTGAGTTGCCTGATGATTGAGATAACATTCATTCACTCATTTAATAAATGAAATTTAAGAACATACTTTCCAGTTGTGTTACTTAAAAGACTACAGAATGAATATAACATAGCCCTTATTGTGAAGGAGCTGAAAAATTATTGCTTGGAAAAACAAGTAGAGAAAAATGCCACAGGAATGAATGAAGGTTTCCGTGACCCTGTGAGATTTGAAGTGGGATTTAAAGGATGAATAAAAGTTTCCCTAGCCAAAAAGAAACATCATGATTTTTGTGTAATATAATTTATGTAAGCATTAGAGCTTACATAGTGTCTAGAACGAAGAGGCAAAGGATGAAGTTTTACCTCTTCCACTTGGTAATTAATTATACCACACTATTTGGCCTCACAGGAGCAGACATAATACTGTGTTATAGTTTAATCAGAGAGGAATCTCCTCAAACGATGTAAGACATTTACTAGGAATTAGATCTTGTTCAATTATTGGGGCTGGGTACATAATTTAACATGTGTCATTGTGCTGTTGCTGAGCTTGACCTGAGCAGGGCCAGAAGTTAGCCTGTGAGGTCGGGGAGAACTCACAGGACAGAGCAGAAGCACATCTATCACCAGAATTCTGCAGGCATCTCTTCCCACCGCTCAGCAGCCTTGCTGCTCTGAGGGAATCTGCAGCACAGCTTCGGAACGCTAGATGCACAGGAACCTGGTTTAGAATGTGGAAAAGCTGAATGAAGGTTGTGTGTTTCTTGAAGGAAGTGTGAGCACAGCTGCTACCCTCCACCTATAAGGTGAGCCCTTTGGGGGCCTCATGCGCGCGCGCGCGCGCGCGCGTGTGTGTGTGTGTGTGTGTGTGTGCGCGTGTGCATCTGTGCTTGTGCCTACTAAGCTCCATGTACATTTTCAGGGCCTTTGATAGTTACAGAGGCAACTCCATCAGCCCTGTCAAAGACTTGCAAGACTCCTGCACAACCCAGTCACACCCCTCAATAGCCACCTTTTTTCTGGTTTACCATAGCTTTGCCTGCTCTTAAAATTCATAAAGCTGTAATTAAATAAGTAGGCTTTTATCTGGAATTTTTCTCTCAGCATAGTGTTTTTGGAATTGATGTTTGGAATTGCCTTTATGAGAAGTTTTCTCCTTTTTATTGCATGGTGTATGAGCAACATGAGTTCCATTGTCTGAACAAAAACATTTGCTCAGTCTGCCTCTCTAAGGCTTAAGGCCATTGCATTATCAATTCTTAGGTGCTGCCTCTTCAGAGGTCCCTTTTTAACACTTTCACTCACTTTGGAGTACAGAGTCTTCTTTCCTACAAGACCCAAAGCACTAGATTCTCAGTTGGCAGGGTCAGGGCTTTAGCTCAATGGCGCTGCACCTGCCTGGCAAGCGTGAGGTCCTGAGTTTGATTCCCTGTACCTCAACCCCCACCAATTCTCAGTTGGCTTAAGTTGTATGTAATCCATAAGCAGTCTTCCTAGCAGAGCTGTTTTTCATCTCCGTTTCCAGATTCCCCAGATTTTTCCTAACCTTTCTGCCATCAACATGTACTAACATTTTAAGATTTTCTTCCAGCTATTCTAGAGTTATATGAACATTGATAACATGAGGTCTATCCTCCAAGGTATCATACACAGTGATTTTATTAACCATTTTGCTGTAGAATAATCAAAGTCTTCGGCTGTATTAGGTTCACCAGAGAAACTGTGTGTGTGTTAGGGGGGGTATGATTCAGTTTTTATAAATTGGCTTAGGCAGTTTTGGAGGCTAAGTCCAAAATTTGTAGGATGAACCAGCAGACTGGAGGTCTAGGGATGAGCCCTGCTTGCAGTTCAGGTGGGAAAGCCATGTGCTGGAGAATTCCCCTTTGACTCGTATTTTGTTCTATTCTGTCTTTTATCTGATTGGATATTCCATTGTAGAATACAATCTGCTTTATCTAGTCTACTAATACAAATGTTGATCTCATCCCAAACTGCCCTCACAGACATAGAATAATACTTGACCACATATTTGAGCTCCATAGTTGGACATAAAATTAGCAAGCTATTACACTTGCCCCATATTACCTGCCAGCAAAGCCAGGTTTACATTTGAGGTTCTGCCTAAACAACTGCACGTGTGTAGTACCAAAGTCAGTACTGGTTGTTTTACTTCTAATATAACAGAGGATGGAGACTCAAGATAACGGCGACTTAATACCTGAAAGTGTAGCTAGGCTTCCCAGGGTTGTCCTGACAACCCAGAGATTGCGGGACTCTGTGGGCATTGGAGGCCCGTGGAGTGTGTCATCCACGCTGCAGCTCGTGGCAAGGAGTGAAAAAGCATGTCTTGTGTGACCTCCACTTAGGTCCTGCGGTCAGCTAAGTCATATAACTGCCTTCATATGTATGGCAGTTTAGGAAACTGACCTTAGCTATGCCAAGTAAAAATTCTGTTACTACAAAAAGAACAGATACTGAAGAATAATTAGAAGTGTCTGCTAGAGGTTGTAATAAACAGGGAATCCATTAGTGAGAGGGCCAGCTGGAGTAGTTTATAATAGTCAAGTAGTAGCTGACAGCGGTCTTGCCTAAGTGATTGAGAGGGAAATGGAGATGTGCTAGATCTGAAAGACACCATCGACGAGTAAAGCGTGGGACTTGGCAATTGACTGGCTGTGGCCTTGGTGGGAGGAGGGTGGCGGAGACTGGTTTGTTAAGAGCAGGGCCGTCAGGCTACGTTGCTTGGACCTGAGCCCTGGTTTTGATTCCTCCTCGGTGATCCCATACTAGTCATGTCCTTTTCGTAGTTTTCTTGTCTACAAAACGAGAGTAATGATTTATATCTCAAAATTAATTGAGCAGTGGAATGAAGTAACATAGGTAAAATACCTGACTTCAGGCCAGTAGGTAAACCAATGCTGAAGTTGTGGGGAGTACTGATAGGTGAAGAGATAGGAAGGAAAAATACCTGAGTAAGGAATCTAAACGGAGATGACAAAGAAAGAGCAGTGTCAGGAAGCGAGTGGGGACCTTTCAAGAAATCCATGAATGGCTGAATCAGCGGGTGTGGTAAGAGGAAGACCAGCGCTACGTGTGCGCTGGGATCTAATGTACACGGGATGTATATGTATTTTCTCATAAGCTTCTGAGGAAGACGAATATTTTACCTACCTTTTACGGTTAGGAAAACTCTGGTTGAATTGCCAAATTATGTGGACTAATGAATAGGTATCAGATTATTTGAGATTATTTAGAATTTTAGTGAAGGAATACTTTTGAGTTTCTAACTGCTGAGTCTGATTTATTATTGAAATTCTTCCAAACTGTCATTTAAATGTCCATAGACGCACACATTCTTTTTCAGCATGAGGCACTTGTTTTCATTCACTTCATCATTAAAAGCCGTGCAGCAGCCCTTCATATGTGGGTTACCCTATATAAAAGAACAGGTAGCCAATATTCTAGGTTATTGCTTTAGACCTGCTAATTCTTAGTTTATGTTAAGAGTACCTAAAAGTATATAATTACTCTTTACCTTCACTGAGTATTTGGAGCACTTGGGATGACAAAGATGTACATCTGGCATCCTGGGTCTTATTGCCCTAGATTCCATAGTTATTTAGCAGCTGTAATGCTTGCTTCAGGTTACATAGCAGTGGTAAGGTCTGTGGTCCTTTTTCTGGTGAGAGATTGGATGGTAGTTTTTGTGCTGCATTCATTAACTGTGTAACTTCAGGCAAGCAGTTTGTGATCCTTGGTTTGGTATGTTGGGGCATGCTGTTTTCCTTGTACACTCACCTCATAAGGTTTTATTGAGTCTGTGTGTGAAGTGTTCTTCAAGCACCAGATAAACATAAAGTGTCAGTGTTAATTAGGCTGATCACATGTCCTTTGCCCAGTTAACATAAGAATCAGCATCTTTTGATTTGTGAGCCAAACCTCCATTCCCTTTTATTCAGGAGCATTCTAGTTTAAACAGCGGAAGAATTTCCTTAGGGAAATTCCATTACATGTCCATTACCCTCTGAAGGGAGGCTCTTCACCTGTACATTCAGTCTGACTGTTCTTTGGGCGGTGGTCAGGAAAACTGGCAGTCCTTTGTGCACATCTTTACATTGCTGACTGTAACACCATTTTGCCCTGTGAAGTAAGTGGCAGGTAGCTGTGTAATGTAGCCCCATGTAGGACCTCTAAAATAGTAATTGGATATTAAATGGTTAAAATGAGCCAGTTACAGGATTGAGCCCCTGTAGTTCCTTCAAATATTTAAAATTATTACACTCTCAGTTGGTTTAAAACCATGTACGGCCCCAGTTTCCCAGGTGAGGAAATATTGCCAGTATTCCTCTGCCTATATTTGCCTCTAACTGTATGGTACTCTTGCCTTGATTCAATACGAGGACGTGAATAAAGGTGGAGAAAAATTATATTAGTTTTAATATTGTTTACTTTTACCTTTTCTTTTTTTTTTGGTCTTTTTGAGACAGGGTCTTGCTCTGCAGTTGAGGCAGGCCTTGAGCTCACTTTGTAACCCAGGCTGGTCTTGAACTCACAATCCTCCTGCCTCAGCCTTCTGAGTGCTAGGATTACAGGTGTGCGCCACCGCGACCGGGTATAATTTTAATTTTTTAAAAGTACAGACATTTCTGATTCCTTTACTTCAGCACCAGAAATTATAGTCAAGACAAGGACTATATTCAAACATGTTATAAGGATTGACATAAACCAAGTTGTTTATCTCCTAGTAATAAGTCAAGAAAGGGGAAATGGTCACTTTCTGCTTTGGTCAAAAGATGGCACTGTTGCCATGCCAATTCTTTTTCTTATATTTTGGGCTCAGTCCCTTTTAAATGAAGAAAACAGTTAAATTTAGTGATCTAATTAACACTGACCCTCCTCACAGAATGCCAGATATTCTAATCAAGCACCAGAAGAATACAAGAGAAAAGGGGAATATTTATTTTTAAAATGTGTAAGGACTCTTAATAGCTATTTATAAGAATAACATGCTCAGAGACTCAAAGATTTGCCATCAGAAAAATAGGCCAACCTGTATCACATTTTAAATTTTAGTTAAGGTTTGAATTACCTTGTCTTTAAAACTTTGATACTCATTTGAAGACATTTTAGGTTTTTTTTTTTTTAAGTGTTTTAGCTTGTGAAGGACACTGGATTTTTTTTTTTTTTTTTTGTGGTACTGGGGATCGAACTCAGGACCCTGTGCTTGCTAGGCAAGCGCTTATTCCACTGAGCTATTTCCCCAGCCCCGAAGGACACTGTATTTAAGCTGTCATTGAAGTAATACTTTGTTCCTTGGAAGCACTAAATTCCATTGGTCATTTTACCTTCCCTGTCCGCTGCCCACTGCTCAGGATGGAAAGCCTGTGTGGGCCTGTGTGGAGCTCAGAGCGGTCCCTCTTCTGTGCTGAGACAGCAACACATTCTCACCTTGTTTCTGGGCTAGTATCTTAAATAGCTCTTGAGGGCTGTTGCCCTACTTTGTTTTAAGCAGATCTTTCAAGGATAGGAAACTGCAATGAAAAGAAAAGCATTTAATTTTGGGAAAGATAAAATGAATGTCTTAAAAAGAGACTTTAGTAGTGATGTATGAAGTGTTTTTTAAAAATGTAAACAATGTAAAACACTATTTGGGCTCAAGGGAGGGAAACCTTGATGTATTGAGAGAGGACAAAGCAGTTCAGTTTCTCTTGCCTTGTATTAGCCTGAGGGAACACTGGTGACCTGCGGCGCACAGACGGCCTACCAGTGGATTTAATGATGTGATGAGGCGTGCGTGCGCGCACGCGCGCACAGGGGCTATCCTACTAAGGCCTCCTGCATGCTAGGTAAGTGCTCTGCAACTAGGCCATATCCCTTCAGATCTTCTGGTGCTTCTTAAAGTTAAGATATTCTGTATAAACTTGCAATGAAATTAACTTGAATCTAAAATAAAAGCCCAGAATCTTATTCAAAGCCTTTGAGGCCACATGTGTTTCAGAATTCAGATTTTTGGGGGCGAGCATCAAAGTGATGCAGTATATATCATATCAGTATATGAAATAACCCCGTTCCTCCAATAGGCTGTAGAGAAAGACTCTGTAATTAGGCATGTCCATACTTTCTGGCAAAGCCTGTGTGTAGCATGTCATGTAGGGTGTGAGTGAGCTGTTTGCTGCTGGGGCCAAAGACTTGACGCCCGCTGCTTGCAGGAAGAAGTGGTACATTTGGCTCAGAGATTTCAGAGGTTACAGTCCATAGTAGGCAGGCCGCAGCTCAGAAACATTACGGGTTACAGTCTGTGGTGGGCAGGTCGTAGCTTGGAAACATTACAGGTTACAGTTCACAGTAGGCAGACCGCAGCTCGGAAACATTACGGCAGAAGGATCTGATGAAGGAAAGCTGCTTAGTTAATGGTAGCCTGGAAGTAGAGCGAGGGAACAGTGCCAGAGGGAAGGGGCAGGGACCTCCAGGACCCAGGGTCACCCTTCGTGCCCACCCGGAAGTGAGCTTTACTAATCTTCCAAGCCACCTGCTTCGCAATCTAGTGTCGCTGTTACCTGTGGTAGGTCTTCACCTCAGACAACCTTATGTCCATTTAGGTTAGATTTTGAGGCCAATGAATCTACCAAAAACTTCAAACAAACAAAAACTATAGGTCTGAGTGTTTTTTGGATATCACAGGGAAGTATAAGAAATAGGAGCTCTCAAATACCTTTCAAGTATACTTTCAATGTCTTAAAAGCTACTGAGGATTTTTGTGTTTCTAAAATTGGAAGATTTAACATTATTTCATGTTTTTCTCATAAGAATATATTTTGTTTGTAACAGTTTTATCTATTAGATGGTTTAAGCAGAAAATTCATCTTAGTCTATTCCATAATAACTGAAGTAAACCAAAAATTTGGGAAATGTCCCAATAGCCCATATCTTCCCCAAAGCAACAGGGTACCTAGAATACATGGGTAGCTAGAATAATTAGTAGTACTTGGGATAAAAGCATTTCTCGCTATGTTTTAATCAAGACCATTAGTTTCATTTGGGTTTTAGGAGTGTACACAGGTAATAAAAGTTTCAAGTATTAGGTTAGAAGGCCACCTAATCTGGTCATGTACTGTCACACTTGGTACTAGACTGCTTTGAAATTTGTTGAATTTTCTGCTTCATGCACTTGCATTGTCCCAGTACTGGTTGGTTACTTGTTACTCTTCTGTGGAAGGCGTAACTCATTGGTGTCAGTTGTCTCATAACTCATTACAGTTTTCAGCCACAGCGATTGGTTTTGTACTCCTAGTTTTTGGTACGCTTTGTGTCTTTCAGAACCAATTCATAAGTATCGAGGTGTCACTGTAGTACTTTTACCTCTGCTGTAGTTAGTCATGATATTTTAAAGTCTGCTTAGAAAACTTCATCACAATGCTATTATTCAAAGGTCAGTACCAGCAGTCTTACTACAGCTTGGTTTGTAGTAATCCATACAGTGTGGGTAGTAGTATAGCACAGGTGACTAATAGCAAATTTCTCAGGCTCTTGTTTGACCATGTTTAAGAGACATTAAGAAGCCAAGGGGCCACTGCTTATTTAGAAAAGTATAGGAGAGAATACCATTATACCAAGATGGATGTTGCTTAGTTTACTTTTATTTAAAAAAGAAAAAGAATAACTATAAAGCAAAGCAATTTATCAAGGATAGAGAACGCTTTTGCCTTTTACTAAACCTGAAGTCCAACTTACCTTCTTGTCTAATCTGGCCTTTTCCTTTTATGTGCTCAGTAGCACTGCTTTGCCAGAGCTTACTATTGAAATCTCTCTAACTTCTTTCTTTTCCTTCTAGAATTTTCTCAATGGGTTTGTGAGATCTACTTTTTTTTTTAAGACAAAAGACTGGAGACATGTAAACCAGAATAACACAAAAACAATACAGGAAATACAAAATTACACAGAACATAGTAGGGAATTAGCACTGGATGCTGTATTACATAATATTATCTTCACATTTGTTACTCAGTTATACAGATGATGGCTTGTTCAATTAATAAGTTTTCTCCATCCTCATCTCCGTTGTTCTACCACCCAATCAGTCATCTTCCCTCTGATAATAACTGTACTTTTTGTTTTATTTACTCCCTCGGACTCTCACATTGGGAAGAGACATGGCTGCTTCAAATTATGCTGTAACAAACACGGGTGCACACAAATTGCTATGGCAAGAGGTGGAAAAGCACTCATGCTCAAAGATGGTAGGTAGGCAGGGAACCAGGTTCACTATGGTCAAGCCCCCATTGACAAGCTGTCAAGGCCATCGGGGGTCTTGTCAAGGTGAACCACCAGGCTCCGCCTAGATACAGCATGCCCTGAGGCCCAGTCGAGTTCTCAGGGTCACCCCAATGAACTGCCAGACTCTGCCCCATCAAGGCGCTCCCGGGGGCTTGGTCAAGTCCTTGGGGTTGCCCGAGGACTGTGGGGCTCCACCCTGGCGGGTGCTCTCAGGGACCCAATTAAATCCATGGGGTCACCCCCATGAACTGCTGGGCTCCGCCCTAGTGAGTCGCTCCTGGGGGCCCAGTTGAGTCCATGGACCACTGGGCTCTGTTTTGTTGCCATGCTGCCAGAGTCCTGGTCCAGGTCTTTAGGGTTCTCATGTAACCTGGAAGGAGCCCCCTCTCCCCTCAGGCTGCTGAACTCCCCGTCAGGGTCCCCAGGGTCCCTTCATAGACCACTAGTGTCTCCCTACAGGCTCCTATGACTCTTTGAAGGCTACCCCCACCCAGCTAGAGAACTGGGTCTGTACCCTAATTCCAGGTCTTTGCCTCCTTCTATCTCTTGATCTCCAGTGTTGCTACTCCCCATCCCTTGCAGCTAGGCATTGGGTGCACTTATGATGCTGGGCACAAGTGGCATGAGGTCTTCCCCACCTGTGATCACTGTGGTAGTCCAGGCTGTGTACTAAGTTTAGTTATTAGTTCTAGGAGAGAATTGGGGGATTTTCCTGGGTCTGCTGTGTAGAGTATGTTGTTGGCTCTCGGACTCTAGGACTGTTGCTTTTCATGTAATTTGTTGCTATGGGTTCATACAAGGTTCATATATGGAAGCAGTATGGAGTCCCTCTTGGTGCTTATATTAGTAGTTTAGGGTGAGTCCTGAAGCCTGTGGACTCATCCCATTTCTGTTGGGAACACCTGTTGAGTGCACCGGTTGCCAAGACTCAAGGTGCTCAGAGAAGGAGTTCAGGGTGGGAGCTGATGCCCAGTAACTCAGCTCGTGCTTCCTGCTTGGTGTTGGAGTGAGAAGGGCATGGGGCCGTGTGGTCCACCTCTATCTGCAGCTGTCTCACAGTTGTGTTCCAGTTCCCATTTGTTCTTTGGCTGGATCCCTGGGAATTGCTGTGGCCTTGGGGTTGCTGTCACTGCTCTTTTCTGCTCTCTGCTGGCAGTTGCTCACACAGTGGAGAAGTAGGAGGCCACAGCCTCCGGGCAGGCATAGAGCTGGGTGTGGTGGGCTGTGTACTGGTTGCTGCAGAGTGGGGATTCTGTTTTAGTGGCTGTTGTAACTTCTTATTCTCACACTGGGTTCTATAACACCTCCTGACCACCACTTCCTCTTTTCTAGGCTGCACTTTCTCCTCTCTGGTTTTGGACCAGCTCTCAGAACTCTGCTCTCCCCTGGCCAAGTCAGGAGGCTCCCGAGAGCACAGGCCTCGGAAGCTGCAGCTGGGAGTGCCAGAATGAGGGAGCAGGCCGAGGGTGTGTATGGAGTGGTGACTCTCTCCTTCTCTGCCTCCTCTTCCTCTAACTGTGCCATGGCAGCCTTGTGAGCTTTTCCTCTAGGAGAGGTCTTGTTTGCTCTTTCCAAGGGCTTCAACTTTCATTTCAGATCTTTCCTGGTCCAGCGAACCCATTTCTCTCCTTCTTGTCTTTCTCATGTTGCTATATTCCAGTGTCTGGGTGGCAACCCTCTGGGAGGATCTTCCTCCGCTGCTTACCTGGTCACCATATTACCGGAAGTCCCTTGTGAGATCTACTAAGAATTATCTTTTCTGTTCTGATTGACTCATTTTTCTCCCTATACAGCTAGATATCCCCTTAAAATAACCTTTTATGACCAAGATGAAACTGAAGATATTAGCATAATTATTTTTTAAAACATCATGTAAAAGTGTGTGTGAGTTCACACATGTAAATACTTTTAGTGGAGAGATTCCTGCGTATTTAGATACTTAAACTTTGCGAGTATATTAATTTTCACTTAATGTACTATAAAACATGTTTTTAATTTGTAATGGAAACCAAGACCAGAAGTGTTATTTTTTAATTTACTGAGCTGATTATTGTTGAATGTTCTAGCATTAAATAAAATTGGCTATCCATTGCTGCTGATGTATGTAAATTGAGGAATCTCTAATGTGCACTGTGTTGATAAATTCTTATTATAGACAATTTTATAAAGATTTTATGCTATGTAAAAAGAAAAGGAAGGAAGGAAGGCAGGAAGGAAGAAAAAAGGAAGGGAGGGAAGGAGGGAGGGAGAAAGGAAGGAAGAGAATAAGGAAAGAAGGGAGGGAAGCAGGGAGGGAGGGAGGGAGGAGGGAGGCAGGAGTAAGCATTTAATTGCTACACAGAATTTCTGTATTTATAAATTAATGTAAGTTATACCAACCTAAGTTATACCAGCCTAATTTTAGAAAGATAAATTATGAATGTTGGAATGAAAACAAAGCAGAGAATCAGCCAGCATTGGCAACATTACAGAAATTAAGTTTACATCAAGCCCAGGATGATATTGTTTTTAAATGAGGAGGCTTCTGTACACTTTTGTGCACCTCTAATGAGAGGAAAAAGTCATGATTATTTAATTAAGCATTGGCTTTGTAACTGTGGAACTAAAACCAAAATAAGTCCTTTTACTGAGAGTTCAAAGATATTCAGTGTAGTGGGCGATGCAAGGCAGAAAACAGGCATTGGCAAAGGCAGTGACGCAGAAGCTCAGGCGCAGGCAGACAGAGGGTGAAAAGACCATGCGTGGGGAGCATCCTTCTTGAAAGATGGCAAGGGACTTTCAGTGAGAAGGTCTGACCGAGCACAAGGGGTCATAGTTCTCAGTGTGTCCGGTGTCTCTGGTGAAAGTTGCCCGTGTGTCCAGTGTAAATGTACGGATGCTGTCAGGGGGCCTGGCTTGGAAGATTCCAGGCTGCAACGTTTCCTTCTTTTACAGCATCCTGTGCTTGCCCAGGCCATCGACACTGGTGGTGAGAACAGTGCTCTGCTGCCAGCAGGTTGGGTGCTGGGAATGTCCTGGCTGAGTTGAGCCTGACATTTGCAGTTAGAAGCTGCATATGTGTCCCTTACACAGTAATGGCACTTTTTTTTTTACAGATCCTATATTTTACAGATCCTATATGTCAATAGAAATTGAGAATATACTCCACACATATTTTAGTGAAATCAGCACAGCCTTAGTGGATAAAACAGAACCACAAAAAATGGCCAACACTAGCGGTGTGTTTCTTACTGCTGCAACACATTGTGACACGCTTTATAAAGCTTATCAAAAGCTTATCACCTTTACACTGCTGGAGGTTTAGAAATATAAAATGTGT
Source organism: Dinomys branickii (assembly GCA_004027595.1). Lineage (NCBI taxonomy): Eukaryota > Metazoa > Chordata > Mammalia > Rodentia > Dinomyidae > Dinomys > Dinomys branickii. Next base: position 54,479 of record PVLD010008865.1, on the reverse strand, counting down.
TTTAGGAAGTTAAAATCAAGGTACTTGCAGACTATGTTCCTCCTGGAAGTGCTGGGACAGTGGTGGCGAAGCAAGGCACGTGTGCCACAGCTGGCTGCGTGTTACTGCTGAACGCTCCAAAACGTACACCATCACTGTTCTGTGGGGAAGAGCTTTTCCCTTCCTCCAAGAGCAACCCCACAAGCCCTGGCTCTTTCTCTTCAGCATCAGGCCCCCCCCCCCAGCTTTACTTCTGTAAGCACATCTCCTGTCCTCATTCACCGCCTCGTTTTTATTCATAAAGACTGTTGTGATTACATCAGGTTCACTCAGATGCTGCAGGGTGACCTCCATATCTGAGGGTATTTCAGTTAGTCACACCTGCAGATACCCTTTTGCCTTACGATAAGCCAAGTTTATAGATTCTGGGGATTAGGATGTAGACATGGTTATTTTTACCATGGGTCTTACCTTACGGCACGTCTTTGGTGTCTAGATATGGGCCTTCTTTGTTTCTGGGGGGTACTTAGAGGATAGTGAGAAGTGAGGAAGTATGTTTTAGAAGTCTTTGAGGCTTTCAGAGCCCACCCTGCATTCCTCCCTTGTATATCTCAGTACCCTTCAATGATACTTTTATTTTCATGTTGGCAACATTGATAATACTCTGAGACTTCATAATTTGTTCTGAAACATTCCTAACATTAGTCTGTGGAGTGATGCTGAACATAGCAAACACTGACGGGTAAGTAAGGCTGCAGTCATAGCATCCCTCAAATATTCAATCAGTAAATGAATACCTAGGAAGTCTGGGAATTCTGCAAACCATTAAATTTAGTTATCTTGACTCTCAGGGAGTAAGTTTCTAGATAGGTTATGCTTTACCAGTGAAAAGTAAAAAAAAAATTTAAAATAACTGAGCTCTGTGGCAAAGTTGTACTGTCAAATCTCCCCTTTCATTTGTATTATCAGAGAAATAAATTGCATCGGGAAAAATAATAATGTGAATGAACTTTTAGTTCAGGAGCACTTTTCTGTACCAGCCTTCTTGCCCTTCCTCCAGCCTCACTCAGAAGCAACTCCTGGGGAGCCTCGGTTCACCAACGTCATTTCTTCTGCGATTTTGGGAAAGATGGGCATTCTTGTGTTTGTGTGGGAAAGATCGCCGTGGTTGTTTGTCACCAGAGGCGGAGTTTGCAAACAAAAACAAAATTCTGTGCAACACTTCTGTTTGTGAGCCAAATTATTTCAAAGAAAAGTGTTTGTGAACCAAAGTACCACTGAACTTTTAATTACAGTACTTCTGTCCATTTCTTCTCCAGATCACTCCCCAATCACTCAATAACATGTTCATTAACATTAGACATTTACAATCAGTTGCTACGATTTTTCTCACTTATCATCCTGTACCAGTATTAGCATACCATTGCCCATTTCTCCCTCCGGCAGCTCTGCACATTTAGTACTGGGCACTCAGACCTAAATTTCTCACTATTTTAGTGATGTAAAATTTCTCTTAAATACGCTTTGGCCTTCTCTTTTTCAAAGTCATCAGGGATTATCTCTTGGCTTCTCTGTAAAGTGAGGTCATTTCATGCCCACTCTGCCGCCCATCCTTCCTGCCCTTCCACGTCTCAGTACCTTACAGTGATACTTTATGTTCACATTGTCCATGTTGATGGTATCATTCTGAGATTTTATAATTTCTTTTGAAAATTACTAATGTCAGTCTATGAAATGATGCTGAATATCACAGACCCATAAGTGGTGTATGCTGTTCTGTAAATATTGTTCACTATAGGATGGAGTGATGTGCTTGAATCCAACTTGCTGCTCTATTGGTTTAAGGTTGTGATTGGAGCACCAGTGAAAGGAGAATTTTCCTGGAACCAAATTAAATAGGAAAATCAGTCTTTCTCCCCATTACATGTACAGACCTGTACGTTTACCCAGTCTGTACATTTCTCTGTTTCAGTCATGTCATCTGGTTCTTTCCATCCTCCTCCCTTCTTTACAAGCCCCTCCCTCTCCTCAGGGTCAGGAAGAGCTGAGGGCGAGGGCTCCCGTGTAGCTCTCCTGGGACTTCGCTGTTGCCTTCTCTGTGCTCCCATGGGGCACCCACTGTTCTCTGAATCATACCTTTCCTTCTTGCTTTACCTCCTCCATCTTCTACAGGTCTAATTTCTGAATTACCAAATATCTATAAGTTTCTGGAGTTGTCATATATTTATTTGATGAGTTGGTTGCAAAAGGAATTTATTTTGCTTTTTAATCAGGATTTAGAATATACCATTCCACTGCCATACTGATTCCTGGGGCCCTTAATTGGCCCATTTTAACTCCTGTGAACATTTAGTATCTTCTCTCTATTCCTAAAGTTTAAACTTGAACAGTGGTGTGTTTAAGCCTGGCCGCTTTTTACTCATCATAGAGTTGAAGTTGTTGAAGCTGTTGCAGTGCTCCCTCACCCGCCTCTGTTCCTGGGCTCGACCTGTCATTTGCTGGCTCACTTGCCCAGCCAACCTGGCTTCCTCCTTCTGTGACTAGGCTTCAGTCTTTCCCTGCTGTCCCTTTGTCAGAGAATTCGCTTTTGTCAGGTAGCTCATTGCCCCAGGGCCTTACCTCAGCCAGGTTTTGTTCAAGTGTCATTTTCTGAAATGGCATCCTATTCTTTCTTATTTAAAATTGCAATCTCACATTATCCAAGGAGGTCTAATTATTTTATCCTCCCTTTAACTTACTTTATAGTCCCTATTACAAAATAACATAATAAAAATATATATGAAGATATACATATGTCTATTAATGTGCCTGAGTATTTATGCATATATGTATATATTTTGTACATAGTTTGTGGTAGTAGCCACAACAGATTGGGTGGCTTAAACAATAGTTTATTTTCTGACAGTTCTATGGGCTAGAAATTTGTGATAAAGCTGTTAGCAAGATTAATTTCTTGCAAAGGCTCTCTCCATGGCTTATAGATTGCTTCTTTTTCTTGAGTCTTTACATGGTCCATCCTCTGAAACTGTGTCCCAGTTTCTTCTTCTTGTAAGAACACACAGCATATTTGATTAAAGTCCCACTCTAAAGACTTACTTACCTCTTTACAGACCCTTTCTCTAAATACAGTCACATTCTGCGGTAGTGGGTATTTGGATTTCAAATACGGATTTGGGGATGAGGCACAATTCCTCCCTTAACATTTGTGTGTTTGTGTTCTGTCACCCCGTTAGAATGCAGTGTGCATAACCGGAGGAGGTTTTGTTGGTAATAGTGCTTTATTCATTGGTATATGCCCAACATGGAAAACAATGCCCAGCACATCACAGATGCTCAGCAAAGAAATACATATGCTAGCCCTTTCATGATTATTTCAGTCTGAAGAGTCTATTTTCTCATTCTCTTACTGTTTAATTAATTTAGGGCTCCCTTTCTCAGATTCTCTGTATTATCCTTTTTTTTTCTTCTAATTGAATTTTGGACCCATTGATAGATCCTGCATGTCTTACTTTCAGTGAGTTCCTTGTTCTAATTTTGGGGGGATGTTTTTTCAGCCTTTGAAACACTTCTGTATTCTTTGTTTTGGAAAATATTTTAAATTCCCAAGAGCCTTTTTAGTCTTTTCTCATGGCATTCTAGTATTGTTTCCTAGGTTTTGTGTATTTGCAGATCTTTCTACAGTTGTTGGATCTTATTTCTCTTATGCTCCCTGAAATTTTTGTTTAATTTAGGATAATTTTATTGTTGTCTATTTTGTTTGTGTTATTTCTCTCACACATTTATTAAGCATTTCTTGTCTTTAACTCTCTGGTAATCTTTGAATATACATTTTTATTTTGTAATGAGACAATAATGTACTGGAGGTTTATTTTAAAGGTGGTGACTTTTTCCTGGTGATTTTACTTCATAACGACCTGGCTGTAACTCTCAAGGCCCCCTTCAATGTACCATTCAGAGGTCTTTATTTGGAGGCCAGCGTGCACCATGGCTGTCTTAGGTCACCCCAAATAATGTATTCCATTTTTTTAGCTAAAGACTATTATGATTTGGATCTAAAATATACCCCAGAGACCAGCTGGTGGGCTTTTTGGAAGCTGGCTCAGCAGCCTGTGAACCTCACCAAAGATTAACCCATTATTGAGTCCATCGCTCAATGGCTTCTCGAAGGTGAGACCTGGCTTAGAGGAGTACATCCTCGTGGGAGCCTGAATGCGGGGCTGTCCGGGCCTGGACTCATCCTCTTTGGCTTTCTTGTGCTTTCTCTCTGCTTCCTGCCTGCCGGGAGGTGAGCAGCGTGCCTCTGCCTCGCACTTCCGTCATGCTGTTGGCCTCCCCAAAGTCCTGTAGGGAATGGAACCAGCTGACGGAAACTTCTATTACCCTGAGCAGAAGTGGACTTTTCTCCCTTTAAGTTGTTTTGTGAGGTCTTTCCTCGCAACAGAATGCTGACTCATACAAAAAGCTTCCAGCGTTTCACCTGTTTACCCAGCCTGGAGTATGCGGTATGGGATCTGCGAATTATTATGAATGCTCTGAGTGCATACCTTTGTTTTCACTTTTATTCTCACCAGTTCAAAGACAGACTTACTCTGCCGTGCTCAAATTCCTTACCCCTACCCTTTAAATGATAAAACAACCAAGCAACCAAACACATTCATTGTCCTTTCTGTCTTGATTGATCTGATTACCATTTCCCTAGTCATCTGGAATACATCAGGAAGAATGAGTATAAGGATAGAAATCCTCCAAAGTCACTGCAGTCTGACTCAGAGTAAGGTTAGCTCCAAGTATGTTATGTGTATTACTCTTAGACCCCTTTGTTCCCTCTGAATGTCATTTTCCTGTTTATATTCAGGTCTGCAATTGAAGCCCTGCGTCCTGGAGGGTTACTGGTGTACTCCACATGCACACTTTCCAAGGCAGAAAATCAAGATGTGATCAGTGACGTTTTGAACTCCTACAGTAACATCGTGCCCATGGACCTTAGGGGAATCGCAAAGTACTGCTCCCAAGACTTCACATTTGCTCCCACTGGCCAAGAATGTGGGCTCTTGGTGATTCCAGAAAAGGGCAAAGCCTGGGGCCCAATGTATGTAGCTAAGCTGAAAAAATTACAGTGCATGGGAAAATGGTGACATGAATTTTATAAACCATGTAGATATATTACTGTATTTATTTTTCTGAGTTCTCTGCCGATTAATGTTTAAATAATTATACATTCATTTTCTCTGGATCTGTTTGCAGTCCTATTAAGTTAATACTTCAGCATCTCAGAAGTTAGGCTTAAGAATTTTTCAGGTGTATATTTTCCTAGAGATACATCTGTAGCAATGATTTAAAATGGTACAGATGGTGTTTGTTCTGTGTAATAAACCTGGTCTCTTACTTGGTATTTTATAGTTAAATTAATCAGAATACATGATTTTGTGCATAAAATGTTTAGAACTACATTCTATCCGTGATTCTTTCCGTGGTGCTTTTAACCCTTTAAAGCAGTCTTCCTGTTGTCTTCCTAATCAGATGTGCAGATTTTTTTGTAAGAATTGATTGTTATTCTGAGGCTAACTTCTTAAGCAGCACGGTTTCTAGTTCTAGCAAAATAGATTTCTTATTTGCAAAGTTGTTTCTGTTAAGAACTATCCTCTGTTTATTGCAAAGGTCAGTGACTCTATTGAGGCCAGGTTTATTTCCCCCCCTTTTTTTGGTATTCACAAATGCTAATTGAAAGGGTAAATTATGTTGGAAGCCCTTGGGAACAGCAGCTTCTCATGTCCATGTCTGGCTTTCGACGTTCAGCTTGTGGAGTAATGGCTGCGTCTATCCAGCAGGCTGTGAAGCAAGTACTTGAAACAAAACCAGGATGATTAATAGCTGCAATAACAGAGCTGTATTTGGAGAGTTTTGTTACATAATTGCAGTCATAATGAGCACTACAGACTCTGATGATTGTACAGTTGTAATCTGGAGGGGGTTTCCGTCTCCCTCTGTGATAAAATGTTCCAGGAGAGTGTGGTATCACAAGTTACTGCGCAAAAGGACAGGCCTGGTGAGAGTGGATGGGGCTGCTACCAAAACCCAGTACCAGTGTCTGACCGGCTCCCTCTGTCTACGCGTCTACATGTCCCGGGAACACCGCAGGGGTGCTTTATACGTGTTTACATTTTTAACCTCGTTTTTGGAACGTGTGTTTTCTCCAACTGCCTCACCATATTTTTCCAACTAACAGGAAGAATCATGAAGCATGATTCAGTGTAAATTTGGAAGTCAGCCTTTAAAAGTACTTTGCGATTATAGAAATACAAACTTTTGCTGAAGCTGAATATTTTTGTATCATTTTGTTCTGCTCATTTAAACTACAACTTATTTGCTAATTTTGTGTTTTGCAAGTATATGTAATCAGTTGCAAATAACTGGGAATGTTATCTGTGTACCTTTAGTCTATTAACTTTTGTATCTCTAGCCAATGTGTTTAAGTAAAGCTAGGTTTCTTTCTAACCCACTCAGATATATTGGCTTATAGAAGATTAGTGATGATAGAAAAGTGTGTTGTTTATTTTAAATTTGTACTTATTGGTCTGTATTTGAAATTCTGTCTTCAGATATTATAAGTTAAAAATTATTTTGGGGGGAAGTTATTCAAAAAGTAAATTTTCACTGTACATTTTGAGTTATTATTTCCCCAACATAGTGCTGAATTTGAGTATTTGGTCTGATGTCAGATAAGACTTTATCTAATGTATAAAACATATTCATACATAGATATATATCATGTACATACACATACTGTGTATTACTTTATTATTAATAATTATACAACAGGGATGAGGGAAAGGTGAAAAGAAGGGGAAATTATGTGTATATGTGTATACAGGGTAGCTAACATAGTTGTACTACTGACTTCTATTGCTTTACTGAAAGGAACAGTTAATGATTAATATTTGATCAATCTTACATGTCTATATTTGTTTTCCTGAAAAACTACTTTGAAGAAATCAATATGTAATACAATAACCATTGCTAATTTCCTATCACCTTGTCTGAATTTCAGTATTGCTTGTATTGTACTGTTACTTTGTAAATGTATCTGTATGTTAATATGTTTTCATTCTTTTATTTTTTTAAATTAACAAAATAATAATTGCAATGAAGCAGCAAACATTTATTGAACATTAAATAGTTAATTACATTCTTTATATATTTTCTTTTGTGCTCTTTAAACTTCCAATTGTGAATGTTAAAATTCCTCTTTGCATGACAAACCAAAGCTCAGTGCTGTTTAGTTTTGTCTTGGTTACTTTTCTTTTGTTGCTGATACAAAATACCCAACACCCAAAATGAAGGAAGGAAAGGTTTTTTTAGCTTACAATTTGTGGAGGTTTCAGATCATACTTGGCTGGTTCAGAGGCAAAGTGGCACATGGCAGAGGGCAACCGTTCAGGGCAGCAGAGCACAGCAAAAACAACCAGCAAAAGGGGGTAGTGATGGGGAAGCAGCCTCTTTCTATCTCCTTTACATTGTAAACAGGCTACCCCCACCCAGGGGGCGGGTAGCACTCACAGAATCTCCATGCCCTCCTCTTCCACAGGCTCAGGGTGTGTACAAAGTAAGCACCCTGGCTTCCTGCTGAATCACTCAGCCAAACCCCTAGACTCAAGTTGACACAATGTATCAACCATAACACTCCACCCCTTGTCAACTTGGCAACCAGACACATTTCTTTAAACCAGTTTCCAGATACAAAGACATTACATTACATTAGAACCAGAACATTTCACCCCCTAAAGGCTTATGTACATACCTTTATGCAAAAGGTATGTAGTCCATCTGCAAGAGTTGATATGGTTGATACATTGTGTCAACTTGGGGTGTCTAGAGGTTTGGCTGAGTGACTCAGCAGGAAGCCAGGGTGCTTATTTTGTATACATCCTGAGCCTGTGGAAGAGGAGGGCATGGAGACTATGAGAGCTACACGCCCCCTGGGTAGGGGTAGGCTGTTTACAATGTAAGGGAAGGAAAGGGGCTGCTTTGCTGCCATTCCTCCCTTTTGCTCTTGTGGTTTTTGCTGTGCTCTGCTGCCCTGAACGGTTGCACTCTGCCATGTGCCACTCGTCCTCAGAACCAGCCAAGTATGGATTGAGACCTCCATGAACTGTCAGCTAAATAAACCTTTCCTTCTATCATTTTGGGTGTTGGGTATTTTGTCTCAGCAATGAGAAAAAACTAACCAAGACAGTTACCAAAGTCCACAGTTTCAGCATTGCTGCAAAGTCCAAGGCCCAAGTCTCCTCCCAAATCTAAGGCAAACTCTTTAGTTACAAGCCCCCTGTACAAATGAAAAGTTAAACACTTCCAACATTCAATGGCACAAAATAAACATTACCATTCCAAAAGGTACCAATAGGGGAATATAGAGCAATGGGACTGAAGCAAGCCTAAAATCCAGCAGGGCTAACATTGTCTCCTGTAATTCCACATCCAGCATCTGAAGCAACTTGTGGCACATTGTGAGCTCCAAAGGGCTTGCATGAGTCCACCGCTATGGCATTTCTGGTGGTTACAGCCTCCATGGCTTCTCTCTTAGGCTTATTTGCTCCCTCCTTGTAGCTTTCTCAGATGATCCACGGTCCTGTCTTTTCTAAACTTCTGAGGTCTCACCAGTGCACCTTTTGTGTCACACTCACAGCTTCGCACACTGCCCTCTCAACGGCACACTGTGTGGCCTCCCAGGCCTTCTGAAATCTGGGTGGAAGCCTCTTTAACCTCAGAACTCTTGAATTCTCCATGCACCTAAAGCCAGGGCCACGTGGATGATTCCAAGGTCTGCTGCCGCCTGGAGCGGTAGCCAAACTCTCCTCTCTCTTGGCCATAGGAATCGTGTGCCTGGATTGCTGGGCACACTGAATCCAATTCTGAGGAGCAAATTCTCTTTGCCGCCTCCATTCTGGAACCTGGTGTGGCCGCCACTGCTGCCGCCACCATTCTGGAACATGGCACTCTGGCTTCCTTCTCAAGGCAAGGTCTTTCACCGTGCAGTTTTGAGTCTGCAAAGGGTGGAGACCTGCTGCTTGTGATGCCCTCAGGCCATCTTTTCCATTCTCTTGTTTCTTTTTTGTCAACAGAGATCTCCTCACCTCTATCTTTGAAGCCCACAGTTTTACTGTAGCTTCCTTTCTGGCCAAACTCACAACATTTTAAATCATTCTGCTGAGCTCTTTGCTCTTGATTCTCAACACAAATCTGGCTAAAAGCCCCCAATAGCCATGCCACTTCCCCAACATTCAACTGCCTTGATAATTCTTTTGCCAGATTAATCAGTTCGCCGCTGTCCTTAATCTCAGTCTTAGGCAAAGTCTCTGCACATGAGCAAAATGCCGACAAACTTTCTGCCAAGCCGTAACATACATCATCTGGAGTCCAACAACCAGTGCAGTCCTTCCCAACAGAAACCTCCTGAACTTGGTCTTTACTGGCAGGATTTCTATAAGCCTTCTGGTCTTCTGAGCTCTGGCCAGAATCTCCCAGAGAGAACAGCCACAGGTGTGCTAGTGCATGTCTTTCAGGTGACATCTCTGAACCTTTCCCAACTCTTCCTACAAGCCATTTCCAAAGGCTCTTGAAACACATGGCCGGGTATAGTAACAGCAATAACTCCACTCCCCTGGTACCAAATTCTGTCTTGGTTACTTTTCTTGCTGAGACAAAATACCCAACACCCAAAATGAAGGAAGGAAAGGTTTATTTAGCTTACAGTCTGTGGAGGTTTCAGTCCATACTTGGCTCGTTCTGAGGCAGAGTGGCACATAGCAAAGGGCAAACGTTCATGGTGGCAGAGAACAGCAAAATCCACCAGCAAAAAGGGAGGAATGGCAACAAGTGGCCTCCTTCTACCTCCTTTACATTGTAAACAGGCTCCCCCCACCCGGAGGGCAGGTAGCACTCACATGCTTTCTATGCCCTCCTCTTCCACAGGCTCAGGATGTATACAAAATAAGCACCCTGGCTTCCTGCTGACTCAGCCAAACCTCTAGACTGTCCAAGTTGACACAATGTATCAACCATAACAAGTTTGCTAAAGCTACTATGATAAGGAAAGGGGAAGGGTGGAATGTAAAGGGAAGTAAAGAGGGTTATTGTTACAGAATAGATGTACCACTTCCTGGAGATAAATGCACTCATTGTATACTACAGAGGTGCACTACTAGTAAAGGAAAAGGAGTAGAAACAAGATTAGAATTGACTCCAACTGTGTGTGCCTGTAATCCAAGCACTCTAGGAGACTGAGGCAGGAGGACTGCAAATTCAAACCCGCCATGGGTAACTTAGTGAGACCACTTAAAAGTAAATAAATTTTGAAAAAGGCTAGAGAGGGACTGGGTGTAGAGCTCCGTGGAATAAGCACCTGCTGGGCAGGTGTAAGGTCAGTCCTGAGTTCAATCCCCAGTACCGTAAAAAAAAAAAAAAAATCTGAAAAAGGCTGGAGATGTAGCCCTATGAAAATAACCCGCGTTCAGCCCCTAATACCACTAAGAAGAAAACAGCATCACTAACAAAAAGCAGGCTCCATTGCCGGCCTTTCTCTGCACACTGTTCTGCTACAGTATAGTTAAGGAAACCCTCGCGATTGTCGATTGTTGACTGTCAACTGGCTTTGCTTCTCTTCTCCGTTGTCCAGCTCTATTTTAATGCAGTTCTCTAAGTCTGGGGCATCAAAAGACTTACTAACATTCAGGGAAAAAAGCTTTGAAATATTTCAGGGCATGCTCTAAAAAATTGTGTTCTTGTGATTGTAATATCCAGAAATTTCCCAGAGAGGTATTTTGTGCTTTCTATTTTTTTTTGCAGATACTGAAGAATGGAAATATGAGGCAGCCTTGCAGTGTCAATTGAAAAGCAAGGAGTAATTGACAGTACTTTCTGTGCCATTGAGCTACTTTCAAAATCTCTTTACAAAAATTTTGGTTACCAACACATTAACCTCTCACTGCCATCAGCACACTGAAGAGACACTAGTGTCAAAAATATACCATGAATAAATGTAATGCATTTATATGGTTTGCACTGTATTTTTAAAGTATTGGATATTATCAGTGGTTTAGAATCTTGATAGCCTGTATTTTTTTGTCCTATTACCTACATCCACATTTAGCATTACTGTTAAAACTTTCCTTTCATAGTGTAGGGAGGTATAAAATTACCTGAGCACTTACTACATAACTAAACAATCACAAATGTAATAGATTCTTATCAAGGAAAGCTTTATCCCTGCAAGAGGAGCATCAGGTAATTTGCATAGACTAACTCAACTCATTTGGAATACAAAGGGAAAATTGGAGCCAATAGCTACAATTGTATTAGATGCCAAGAGGGGTTTTGGTGCAGTGGAACGAGACTACTTATATTATGTGTTAGGGAAATTTGGCTTTGGGGACAAATAGAGTAGTAGCCCAATGTATTTTCAGTCCATTTGTCTGGTTCAGAATCAGGGATTTACAGGCTACCTTTCTCTGCCTCATTGCTGTGTTGGGGTGGAAAGTGAGGATGAGGCCTATCGCCTGACTTCACCTGTCAGCCTGACGTTGGAGCGGTACTATCACCCAACCCCATGGGCGTCTGAGGGACATTCAGAGGGAGGCTCACAGGTTCACTAACGTGTGCTGAAAACACCAGAAGTATTGTCAGAATCCGAATGGCTTCAGGCTGCAAAGTCAGTGGAGAGAATCAGAAACACTATCTTCACGGAATAGTTTCTGTTAATATTGTGGTGTGACGTTTACAGTATGAACTTAAAAAAGACTTGCAACTTTCATTAGGGAATAATTAAATAATAGAGTAAGCAAATCATTTAAAACTTGACCTGTAATGCAGTACTACATTTTAATTTTAAGAATAAATTTCACCAAATCTAATGAAAAATGAAGCTTGATAGAGCACATACCTCTTTAGAATGTAATTGCTAACTCAAACATTAGTTCCATATCTCTGTAACTTTTTACAAATGACGAAAATAATTTTCCTTAGTCATGTGAGACCATAGAGTCATTCTACAACCCTGTGAAACCATATGCTACGTTAGGAAAAGAACAGTTTGCCTCATTGGGAGCTGTTTAATAGTATACATCATGACTCAAGCTTGCTATGGCTTGTCAAAAAGAATTTTCCACTGCATATTGCTATGGAAAAGCCTATTAAATATGGGTAAATATAGTGTCTAGGAGGACCAACAGAAACTAAAAATGAATCGCCTACTGAGAAACAAAAACCAGGACTTCGGAACCTAGTTCTGTCCTAATTTTTAAAAACAAATGAGAATAAAATTGCATAGAGTAATAAGAACAAAGATCCAGAGACTAGCAAGGGCAAGAGGAATAAAGGAGGCGAGCTTCAGTTAGCTTGTAAATGTAAGTTATCAAGTAAAAGCTTCCTTACTTATCCAAACACAGCACTGCCGAGTTTTCCAAAATAGTCTACTTTTCCCTGTGCTGGTGTGACGCTAATCACTGGGCAGAGGACCACAGGAATGAGCAGGCGAAGACCTCTTACTCTGAGATCTCTCTCTCTCTCTCTTTCTGTCTCTCTCTTCCTTCCCATCCTTCTACCCTCCCTCATATAACAAAGAGTTCTGTTATATTATTTTACTATCTCCCTCAAAACCTGAATAATCCTACCGAGGAAATTAGTTATCACAATAGTTAGAGGGTCCCAGCTCATTGTTTGGGCTGTCTTTTAAATAAATTGCCATAGTTTGCTTTGTATAATTAATTAGAATTCTACTAGGGGAATCTGATATTATTTTTGCAAAGTGCTCTACATATTTTAAAGTAGAAGAGTTTTGTTTTTTCTTTTGATATTCCTAGGTGGCAATTATATAGGTATATCTCAGGCTATAATTCTCAATTTTTCCATAATGAATTGAAAGAATAGTCAGACCACTGTCAAAATCTTGTGCAATTATGTAGGTATATCTCAGGCTATAATTCTCAATTTTTCCATAATGAATTGAAAGAATAGTCGGACCACTTTCAAAATCTTGTGCATTTGACTGAGAGATGTAACTTAGAGAATACACTGTATTGTGGGTGTTCTTAGGCATGCATGCAATGTGAGAAAAATTCAAAATGAAATAGGTTTAATAATGAAGTTAGAATGCCAATAGATAAATCTGTAACTGTCTTCTGGAAGATACTTCAAACCTACCAGGAATATCTAAGGGCAGAAAAGCAGATGAGAATGTCTTAAAATAGAAAAAGAAATTGTACTTCAGCACATCAAGGACAGTCAAAAATAGATTTTTAAAGGAGCATTTGCAGAAGCTAGGAAAATCTTATTCTTTACAAACCTATCAGTTGTCCTGGAAGTAGTGTGTGTGTGTGTGTGTGTGTGTGTGTGTGTGTGTAACATGAAACTTAGTGTGATCTGGAACTACTGTTTTTAACTTGATCAGTGATATTCTCAAACTTGCTAAACTTTGGCTGATCTTACAAAGTAGAGTAGATTAACTCTAAGGACGGTGAATATATTTTCGACTATTGTATTCCAGGCATCTAAGTCCTTATATTTAATCCAGCCTCTCTGTAAATGTTGTCAAACCCGTAGCTGACGTTGAGGCCAAGTGTTAATAATAATGTGTACAGAAGTCCGAGGAGAAGGTGGTAGACAACAGGAGAGCACTGGAGCCAGTCTAAGAGGAGCTGGTGAATAAAAGTGGCCGTTCAAGGTGTGAATCAGCGATGAAAACAACAAGGGAGGAGGCGGAAGAACCTCGCTGCCGACGACAATTAGCTGCATTAATTGTTCACTGCTTGGCAATATATTCTTTCTGATAAATTAGCTTTCTTGTCAAGACGGGGTGCCTGGTTGTTTCTGTTTTTCTGTAGCAGCAGCAAATCAGTCTTCTGTTTCCAGTTATGATGTTTTCACACTTATGTATTTTAAACTTTAGTAATATAACCACCCCCTTTAAAAAGGCAAAATCATTTTCTAGGACCCCAGTATTTCATTTAAAATATGTATTAGAAGTGAACAAACAGAACTGTGTCTATAATTTTGTAGACATTATAGTTTTATGGGGTTTTTTTTTGGTCCTGGAAATCAAACGCAGGCAGGACCTTGAACTTGTCAGGGAGGCGCTTGTGCTGCTGAGCTCTATCCCAGGCCCTACATTATAGTTTTATACAACTTGAAAATTTACTAACTTCTGTAAAAGCTCTTAAGATATAATATATGAAATAGATCTGGGCTTGGTAATACATGCCCATAGTCCCAGTTACTTGGGAGCCTGAGGCAGGAAGATTGTAAAGTTGAAGCCTGCCTGGGAAAATTAGCAAGACCCTACCTCAGAACAAATTTTTTAAATAGGGTTGAAGATACCACTCAGTGGTAGAGTACTTGCCTAGTACCAGGCATGCATGAGGAGGCCCTGGGCTCAATTTCTGGTACTGGAAAAATGAATAAATAAATAGATTTAAGTTCTCCTCTCAGATGTCCCTGTTGTGTGATACTGTTGCCTCGTGAAGTCAGACCATGATGTATCGACCCTGGAGGCCTATGTGTGTTGGCTGACCCTCACCTGTGCTTTCTCAGTCCCTCCGCTCATTTTCTGTGCCTGATCTTACAGAAAAGCTCGATTTTTATTTTTTTGGTGTCCTGATACTGTTTTGTTTCCAACTTTCCATATACAGAATTTATGCATTTGTGTGTTAAGAACAGCTTGGTGTTTTATGTGATTTCATAAACATTAAAATGTGGGTTGGTTTTAGCTCAATAACATGAACATCTTTTGTACACTGGAATCTCAGTGACCATACAAATGGTGTAGAGTATACCTACATACTATGTTCTACAGCTTTAGCTTAAGTTCAAAATAAAGTATACAAATATTCAAATTCTCATTGGGAGCTTAGCTGCCTGAGAATTATCTGAGAACCCTGAAGTCCGTGAACTTCAGTAAAAGAAATACTGTACTGGTCTTTATTGACCATTTTATGTCAGAAAACATGGAATTTCCTCTAACAAGCATGTCCCAGAAAGTTTGCCAGGAGAAAGAGCCCAAGGAAGTCATAGTTTGAATGAATGTATAGAAAGTCTTTTGTACACAGCTTTTCCCTGAAAATGTTTTGTTCCAGGCCAGGGACAGTTTTTTCTTTCCTATAGAAAGGGTGGTCATGTAATTTATCATCTATCAAGACATTTTGGGAGAAAAAGGCAAGCTACTAATAATTACACCCAGACTTGTATGAAACCAGAACTAGCCAGGCCTCATAGTTACACTAAATGTAGTGTGTGGGGCAAGTGAGGGGCCACTGGTGCATTGTATGGGGTAAAGGGAACTCAGCTGTTCATGAGAAAGGATTTGCCTCTTCTGCACACCTCCCTGTGGTCTCACTCTGCAAAACCAAGACACTCCTCTGTGCAAATTAGACCTCTTTAATTACAGTAGGACTTCCTTTCTGCTTACCTGCCTGAAATCGAGTGTGAGGGTCTTCTTGTAATCAGCAACTCAAAATGCACTTCAAGCACTCTCTGATGACTTCAACCTGATGTTATTCTCGGTGGAGCTTTTGGCAAGAGCCCAGCTGAGTGGTTTTCAAGTGTTTTAGGAATATTTAAAGTATGAATCATATTTATAATATGATGCTCATAACCAATAGACATACAAAAAGTTTTATTATGCTATGTGTATCTTTGAAGTTGAGATGCACATGAATGTACATACACATGCATACATGTAGGTAAATGTGTGTAGTTTATGAAAGGCTGACTTTTATTCACTTGATTGGGTTCGGGACTCATGAATAGTTTATGGTTTGCAACTTGAAATATAACATCTAACCAGCTATTCTGTTCTGAATCTAGTTAAGTTAAAAGGTAATAAATGTACTCTATTAATTCATTTTGGCATGCTTTTGTTATAAAACTTCAATTATCACTTTGTTCTTGGTTTAAGAGCCAATTTCAGCACATTTAAACAGATCCTATGAGAGATACTGTACACTAGGTCACTCAAGGTCTCTCCTTTATAAGGAATGTGATTATTAATTTCTTTTAGATTTCAGTGGATATTTCAGGTGACCTGGCCTATATAAATCGTGTTATTTTCCATTTTGTCTTGGGTGCTGAAAAGCAAGTGAATTCTATGGTCAATTGCCAGCAGCTATCTCTCTCTATCTCCTTTAACCTGCCCTAGTCCCATAAAATTTTATTCGTTCCTCAGCATTCCTCTTTATTAACAAGCCATGTTGTCAAGGATGTAGCTGAGTCAAAATGCCCATAGCTCAGTTCTATGCTACTTTCCAGCCATGTGATGTTAGGCAAACTGCTAAATCTCTTTGTATCTTAGTTTCCTTAGTAGTAAAATTAAAATAACCCTAAGAAAAATAATAACTATTTAATATCTATATGGTGGGTTTTTAAAATGAGCACTAAATGATGGAATTCTGTTGTGTACTTAGAACATTGTTTGGCCCATGGTAAGCAGAAAATAAATTTTAGAAACTGTTGTTGTACTTAGTTGAGGATATCTTCATTTTTTTCAGCCTTACAAAACTAGGAAACTTCCATAAATATACAGTTTCATGAGAATTGGTCATATAAATGTGTGTGTGCATCTTATTCTTTTTTTTTTTTTTTCCGGTACCAGGGATCGAACTCAGGACCTTGCGCTTGCCAGGCAAGCGCTTATGCCACTGAGCTATACCCCCAGCCCCAATGTGCATCTTATTCTAGAAACGTCACTTTGTTAGATACATTAGCAGCATGTTTTCCCTTATAATCACATGACTGGGCTGAATCCCTCCTGATATGTGTGTATGAGTTTGTTTTCCTAACTAAGGTTATAAGAACCTTGAGAGTCAAGGGCTGTATCCTCCACTTTGAGGTCTCCCAGCTCTTCATGCTCTGCTTTCCTGCAGTTGGTGCTTCACAGATGTTTAATTAAATAATCCGGCAGGTTCTTTTGATATTCCAGGAGGGTAGACTAGCATGAAGAGAAGTGCAGAAGCATACATTCCTCCCTCCAGAGGTGATATCCTCATATCCTAGTTCCTTTCCCTAAGGCCCTAGTTCTGATAGGTTCCAGAATCTCTGAATATTGCCACACTTTAGAATATATCCAAACAGTGCAGTGGCTAAAATTCAGAATTACACTACATGAATAGAAATAGATAACTTGGAAAACGTAGAATCTATTTAGAACTTCAGACATGAATCCAAAGCATCTACGCTTAGTCCAATAGGCAGTAACTATCTGTGGAAACTTCTCAGAAGAGCAATGCCACATAAAATACATAGTTAAGTATGTATAGTTTCTGTGGATAGACTATGGTGAATACATAATAAATGTGCTATTTTAAGAATGGTAATAATTTGAGAAAGCTTGAATGGAGGGAGGAGAAGCTTGTCCCGGGATATATATATAGTGTCATGGTTCTGAGAGGAGGCCTGTGCAGTTGTACTGTATTAGTCTATTTCTGTTGTGGTAACAAGATGTCTGAGGTTTACGTAGGTCACAGTTCACTGAAGTCCAAGAACAAGCAACCCCATGTTTGGTCCCTGATAAAAATCACCTTGACTGTGTCACAACACAGTGGACAGACAGAAAGATAATCAGCTATAAAAGGCTCATCTGGAAAGAGAGGAGGCCACAAGGATAGGCTTCATGTTTTTTGACAACTTGGTCTAGTAGAACCAGCTCACTCTGCAAGAGCAGTGTTACCCTTCCAAGGATGCTGTTCGATGACCTAATCTCCTGTGCCAGCTTCACCTCTTAAAGGTTCGACAACCCCCTAGTACTGGCACATTGGGAAGCAAGTTCCTAGGATACAAACCTGCAGGGAACAAGCTACATCCAAACCATGGCATGTGGGCTCTGAGCTGGGTCTCCTTATAGCAGTGGTGTTAGAAGAACTATTACATATCAGATGTGCTGAGTTTGGGGACCACAGAACAGTAGGAAAGGTTTGTTGAGAGACAGGGGGGTCCTGAAAGTGATTGCTGCTGGGTCTACTTGTGCAGCAAAATAACGATGTGAGTCCAATGTGTGTCAAACTACGACCGACCTAGAGCACTGTAAACTATAGTTGCTTAGCTAACATTGGTCCAGTAGGGAAGCGAGTCACACAGCAAGGGTGTATGGGAATAACAAAGACTTCTTGTAAACGGATGGGGCCAGGTGTTTGGGTCCCCACCAGTGCCTCTGCTGGCTGTCTGGACTCGCTGGACCAGGTGGTGCTAGTGACGGTATAACCCTAAATTGCTTTTTTTCTCTAGGGAGGCTCACAGGTCTGTCTATTGTGTTTCCATCTTGAGGGCAAGCTCTCTTCAGATTTGCCTCAGCCACTATCCTGATGCCCTCATCTTTTCTACTGGCTTCCACAAGGGCCCAGTCCTTCTCAGACCACATAGTAATTTCTTTCTAACTTAGCTGTCTATAATACTGGGACCACAAAGAGGGATAGATAAGAGGAGTTAATAGTATTTGAATATTAATTAAATGTGAGAGAAAAGAAGAGAAAGGAACTAAAAATGATGTAACTTCCAGCCTAGATAATATAAAAAATAATAGTAGCATTTTAGAGTTTTCTTACATGTGAAAGTCAGGAAAATAAAAGTATTTACCTACTAGTGAGCACACATTATATTACTGTTGTTGCATACATTAGATGTTTAACATAGTACTTGAGTAATTTGTTTTCAATAGTTTTAATTTAATATTGTTTTATTCTAATATTCTTTTTTATCATTAGTATTTTTAAATGAACAACTCCAGAACCAGACAATTCCAAAAACCATTTTTTTGTGTTTTGATAGCATTCAACGAGCTCACCTCAAGTCTTTTGGCCATAAAGCCTTACCTAAATTGACTAAGTTATTTGTACTTTTCCTTAAATGTGTATACATTTTGTCTGCTCATTCCTAATGTGTTCATAGAGAGAAAAGATACTTGGTTCAACCTTCTGACCTAGTTTGACATATTTCTCTTTAGCATATTTGTAAATAGCACAATAACGCTCATATTTTTATGTAGGTAAATCACAGGTACAAAGTTAGAGGCTGACTGAGATTTTCTTGAGAATGGTAGAACTGTACAGTGTATGTAGTGTAGTGTATCTATCATATTATTCTTTGAAAATTTGAAAAGACCTCACGTCAAACTACACCCAGCTCAAGACTTTTAGGCAAAGTTTGGTGAAATTGTACTATTGCCAAGGGGGAGAAACAGAGCTACGTTAAGGAAAAAAATGACTTTAGACGTGTTGAGTTAGAAGTGGTGGAAACACATCGAAATGAAGCTGTTTTCCAGGTGGAGATACTGTACTGGAATTTCAGACACATAAGTGAATAGACATATGTAAGTGTAATTTTAAAGCACTAGTAGTAATAAGATCTCTTAGACTTCATACAGAGGGGAGAAAAAACAGATAATTACTGAAATCTGAGGCAAACTTAATACTAACTCCTGGCTTAGCTATAAGAAAGCAGGCATTTAGCGAGGTGGACGATGAATCTGTAGAACGGGGAGATGGAAACGAAGCAGGACAATGCCATGTTTACCAAGGAAATAACCCAGAGGAGTAGCTGACCACTAGACTCAAGTGCTCCAGAGAAGTCCGAGAATACAGCGATGCCAGGAAAGAGACTGGCTTTATTAATGTCGGAATTTTGGAGACAATGGCTGTGTGTGCCCAGCTGCGGTAAGAGCAGGAAGAACTGAAGCCACAGGATTTAAAGGCACGATGGCCGCGGTCTCTCTGGGTTTGATCACCTTTTGATTGTACCCAGTCCTGGCTGATTCCAAAACACAAGAGTCAAAAAGTCATAGAACTTCATAGGCAAATCTGATGATATATTGACAGTCTTGCTTGAGAAAGTTGAGAGATTTGAGGTCTCTGAAATGGTTATGAGTCTCCTAATGTTCACAGAGTGAGTTGGTGGTAGGGTTAAGACAAGTCCACAAAACCAAGTCTAAATTTATTGCCGTTTTTGTTCTGTCCAGGTATCCTATTAGGATACTGTTAGATGACAACTTTGGGTTTTCATGTAGCCATCCCTTAGTATAAAACCAGGATACTCTACCAACTGAAATATAAAATGCTATTATATACATGGTTGTATAACAATGCATAACACACATATGTTGTTGATACATTTACATGTATATATGTTTTATTACCAAGCATTTTTCTTTATACTAATTTGGTTGCCCCAATTAGTGTTCTTTAGGTAACAGGACATCTTGCAAACGCATACATTACAACTCCGTGAACACAAACAAATATTACTTCATGCCAATATGTGTAGCTCCATTCATAAACTCAAAAGTTTTAACATTTTTCTTAGGTTTAATCTCTGAAACTTGTAGAATCTCAACAGCTCAAGAGGAGATCTGTAGAATAGAATACTTAAATGTGGGGACTTTACATTAGTTATCTCTCTATCACTGCACCATAAAATGATGTCTGAAACATAGCATATGTTAAATGTAACTGCTTGTTGAATGAATGGATTGTTGAGGAAATGAGTAAGTGGGTAAAAGAAAGTAATGTTCAGTGAACCTCATCCAAGAACAATGATCAGGAAAAAACTATTTGGCTCCATCTTTGGACCTAGCTTATGCCTGCTTTTCTGCTATACTTCCAACAAGAGAGCCCTCAGCATATCTGTAAATGCCGCACTAGCCCTCAATCAGAAGGACAAATTTCAACTGTTAAAGTTAGTGTTCATGGGTTTTACTTGCTTGGGTGCCAATGACCCTGAATAAAGGTTTGGGACTCAGAATGTTATAAAGTAGTGGTGAAATGACAGGTCCTGGCCCTCTCATATCCTATTATATGTTTTTTTTACTGCTAAATTAATGTGTTTGAGAGCTCTTTGTTTTGTTTGAAATGCAACCTAGAGGGTAAAAGAATATGGCAAAAATTTCAGACTTATTTGGAAGGTCTCTATGAAAATGACATATCAGTTCTGAGCATTTTCCAAATTTAATGCTCAAATATGCCTTATTTCAAAGATATGCAAAGAATGATCATATATTTCACCCTGTACTATAAGAATATTTCCTCTTTCCTATGATGTCCTCTCAACTTATAGTGTCTAATGTCATAAATGTCTACCACTGCCAGATTAAAATATCTCAAAGGCCTAATGACTCCTAAGTGTCTCACCATAAGCCTGGGATTGCTAAGCAAATGCCTATACATTCTTAGTAAGCTATGCATTATGAGGCAGGCTGCCACACTGGTGAGTTACCTTGAGACAAAATGCTATCTACAGAAGAACATATTTTTCTCTTAAATCCCTTTATTTTCTTGTGTCCTGTCTGGCTGAACTAGACAAATCTATACTGCTAGAGCACCAATCACAAAGTATTAGGAATTTGGTCAGGAGTTCTAGCTAAATTACTTTATTTAAACATTTACATAAGTGTAACTATACCTCTCTCAGTTCTCTGCCAGCCTACCCTAAGAACATTCTGGCTTAATTCCTATCTTTAGCAAACCAAGAAGCTGGTCTTTTGCATCTCCATGTGAAAAGTATTTACATATGCAGATACCAGCTTGGCAAAACAGAGCTAAGAGTATGGGGAATAAACATTGTCTCTGTTCTTTTTTCCCCTCGAAGTTGAGAAGTGAATTCTTGAATATGATAAGAGCTAAACATTGGCAAAAGGAAGATGACAATAATGTGACATTTCTCGAAAGGTTGTACTGATCAGCAGGTCCTCTCTGCCCACCCTGTGCACCCTCAGGCTGTCAGGGTCTTGACAAATGTTTCCCTTTGCCCCAGTTCCTTTTCCAGCCTGTCTTGCCAGGGCCTGATAGGAGCAGAGACAAGCATTCCACAGCTTCAGTTGCTTGATTTAAAATGCATGGTAGCTAGAAATTAAAATTAAAATGAGTTCTTTTTTAAGCAAAAATATCACCATTCTCTTTCAAAGATGAGAACTTGAGTAATGACAAGAGAAAAGACTGGTGTTAAATTATGAGGCTGTGCTTAGTGGGGTTATGATTTATGTATGGGAATACAGAATTTCTGACAAAGAGGAAGATGAGGTTGACATTGTACTTATCTGGCAAGCTGGTGTTTTCTTCTTTTACTTTTGAGCCACTGCTACCCATTTTGTATGCCATATACACTTAGCAGAAACCAAGGCATGGGTGTTCATATTCAAAACTCAGGAAAGCACTTATCCCTTGGCCACTGTAGGAGGTCTCCCAGCAGTCCCTGCGATGAGCAGCCTCTGTGTTATACCAGATATTCTAAGCTGCTCACAGATTAAGAGCATGCTTTCTTTAGCTGTTGCCAGTTTTCCCCTTTCTTGTCCACCAGTATTGCAAAGACTGGTCTGTACCTCACCCAAGCGGAGTGGGTGCTAAAGGAGCACTAGCCATTAGCAGAATCTTTGGAAATGTATATTTAGTTTTCTTTTCTTTGTGTTTCTGTCTGTTTTTCTTTCTTTGTCTCTGTCTTTCATTATATTAGCAGTCAAGATATTTGCATATCAAAAATAAGAATAACATTATCTAGTGTGCTTCTCCTAGGTTCACATACACATTTTTCCGGGAGGGAATTAAGAATTTTATCCTGCTCATCCACAGAGCTGATTCAGCTAGAACAATCTGATCTAAACTTACAGGTGCCCTTGCCTTGCTGAGTTCCAGCTATTTTGAGGTCAGTGGGCTTCTTCCCAGCAGGTCACTCACTGGAGAACCCTGAAGCACCGAGTCTGCAGAGCAGTGTCTATGTTCCGCCAGTTGTATGCCCTTCTATTTACAGACACTTCAGCCGAGAATGACATTTCTGAGTTGTATTTAGCATTGTGCCTCATGAAGCCTAAGAAATCTTGCTTGATGATGTTAAGGGATCAGCACAGGCGCTATCTGCCATAATGCACTTACACATTTTAAGTCTGCGGTTCTTTCTCAGGGTCCCACATGTAAGGTGCGAAATAATGCTGTTGTGCCCAGGTGGGATGCATGCACTGCCGCTCTGCTGGAACACACAGCTGCTGCGATCGTAAACTCTCAGCGTCAGTAAGGAAGTAAAGAGGTGGAGTTTAAAATAAAGGAAGATGGTTTATTTAGAGAAAGGCTTTATTTGCAGAAGATAGACAGCTACTCTGGAGAAGTGGAGGGCACTGGAAAGGCGTGTTCCCCGGTGCCCTTATCCCTGATTCCTTTTTTTAGGGCTGGTGATTCTTCTCACGACCCACGTGGGCACTGCGAAGCTCTCACAATCTGGATGGCTCTGACCATCTGCAACCCAGCCTGGGCACCTCTGGTTATGTTCTTTTTGGCCATTTGAGTCCTTCTTGCCCCTTGTGTTGGGTAAGTGTTGTGTGGTGGGAAGCCTTACAGAAAGGCAGTGTAGAGTTAATTACTAACTAAAGGGGTGTGTGTGTGACTCTGTGTCATGATAACGTGACACTACATGTAAGTGTGTACATGCAGAGGTGTGTGTCTTATACTAAGTCAGAGTCCTGAGGGGCCTGCGCCTTGTCTCCTTTGCAGCTTATCAGAGGAGGGCTGGTTACCCTGGCCTTTTATATTTCTGGCTTTCTCATCTCTTTATGATAAATTCTTATGTTAATTGCATTACCAGTCACCTTTTACCAGTCACCTCTCCTTTTCTATCTTTGTCTTTATAATTGTTTTAACTGTAGGGTCTAACTGTAGAGGCAAAAGCTGGTTTTAGTCAGATTCCTCGTTATTTTTTAATAAAGCCTATCTTTTCCCTGCATGGAAGCCACCTTTACCTACATTTCTCCCCTCTGGGACCTCTGTCCAACTGGTGCTGGGGAAACAGGTGATGACAGGTCTGGCTGTTTTGAGTGAGCTGGGTCCTAGCTGCGGGGGCAAGGGACAGAGGTCACCATCAGGGGGCGGGCCTCAGTAAGAGAAGAATCTGTTTGAAGCGTCATCTGAAGCTTTATGGTATTTACTTTTGCTGTAACGGAGGGAGGGAGAAAGTTGGAAATGCATAGCCCAAGTAAGCACAGCAAGAACCAGGGCTGTTATACTCCCATGAGAGAGTCAAGATCTTGGAGGAAGAGATATACCATGTGGGCAGGACGTTGTTTTTGAAATGATCAGATGCTTAGGAAGTCACTTGGCTTCTAAGTACTGGTTTCCTCTTCTGTACAATGGAGACAAATGCTGTTTGAAGGGCTACTAACCATGTGGTCTGGAAAGGGGGGTCGTTCTGGTAGGTTCACTTTCCCACTCCGTCTCTGCCTTGGTGAGGCATTATCCACAGTGATACTGCTGCCCCGAAGAACTGGTTATCACATAAGCACAATGTCCAGCACATGATCATGGTATGCTGTTCCTGAAGCATCTGCTCTCACAGATACTCTCATGGATGTTCTGAGGCTCAGTACCTCTGGGAGTTCATGTGTCCTAAGTTCTGGAAGTCGCTACTTTCAGTTAGTGTTTTAGGGTATATTTCCTCAGAGTACAAGTGACTTTGAAATTATCATAGAGCAGGCCTACAACTCATTCATTGGTTTAGTCAATAAATATGCCTTTAATCAGTCCCTGCCCCACTCCAAATTCTGGATCTCCCTTACCACGTGCACTTTCTGTCTCTTACCAGTACCATACAACATAATTTTCTGTTTTTGCCCCCACACCCTGTAATAAGGTGAGGTAAGGTGAAGATTTCTGTCTGGATTGCTTACTGATGTAGCAAATAAAACAGTAGTTCTTAGTACTTAGCACGTATTTCTTGAATGAATTTAGAATATACTGTATTTTAGGAGCATGCAACTATGTTACATGTTACATGTTACATAAACTAGTAACTCATATTGCTTTTCTAGAGAACAATTCACTTAGAACCTTTCTTGGTGTTTTTTAGAATTATGAAAGTTTTACACTGAGTATATATATTCTTTCTTATATGTCCTGGAGCAAAACGAGTTTCATGCACCCCCTCTGGGTTCTAGATGAGTTCTCAATCTCTTGGGTCTGTGCCATCATTTCCACCATTGCCATCGTCAGGACAGCTGGTTCCCAGGACAGCTAGAGTGTGCCCTATTTTCTGGAATTCACACACTGTTTAGTCCTAGACTGTATTGAGTAAGGATGGCTTGTTTAATGAATGAGTATTGTGGAGATGATTTTAGGAAATTTCTAGTTTTGAAGTATCTTGTTTTCCAGTACTAATAGCTAATGTAATCATCTCTGTACTTCCTGGATCCATTTCTCATACCAAGTATGTAATTTCATTCTCATATGAAACCCATGAGGTGGTAGTTATATCTTCCTTCTACAGAAGAGAAAGTGGAGTGAAAAAGGTAAGTTTAAACATCTAGAAAGTAGAAGAACTAGAATTTGAACTAAAGCTTTATTTTTAATGACTATGTTCTTTCGAGTAGCCTAAAATCCTAATACGATTTCTGGCAGTATGTGAATGTGGCACTGGGGAAACATCCATGAACTACTTTCAGTATTTTTTAAAGGAATAATGTAAGAACACTTAAATACTTTGAATTTCAGGAATTAACTCATAATTTTCTCATAGTCTCTTAAGATAAATGCTTAGGTTCTCTAAAATAATGCCTACTCATGCCGTTTTTAATGAACTAGCTGGTTAGCTAGCTGGTTTCTGATGGAACACAAGAGTGGAAAGTTTGTATGGTAGCAAAATATTAGAAATGATGACACTGACACATAAAGATACTTATAAGTTGTGTGAGAGAGATATAAATTGTGCTTTCAAACTGTGATAAATGATCATTACTTTACAAATGTTAAGTCTCTTCAAAGAAAGCATACTTCTTCAAAAATAAGTGACCAATGGCTTTCCCTGTTTTCCTAGTCTTCCTATTCTAGTAATTTGTCCTAAAATGGCTATATCCAGTAGTGACAGGCATAAGAAACACATATAAATGTAAGAAATCCCAGACCTGAATGTTACTGCATCTACTCCTCTGTTGTATCAAAGAGCCTCTCTATCAGTCTAAAATAGGATTAATTAAAGTAACTCTCCCAGCAGTACATCACCAAAGTAATATGTATTCTGACTGCTTAAACTGCTTGCATGAGAATTAGACACAAAACTCTGTGAAATATGTGCAAGATTAAAATTTAACTGATGAATGCTTGAAGACAGCAGTCTAATTTCCTCAAATTTATAGACCACCTTATATTGCTGCTTTTCTGCTCAATATTCCCATTGTCTTTTGTGTTTTAAATACTTTTGCTGACTTACTTCCTGTGTCAGTTTTCCACAGTCAGCGTCCTTTAACATTGGCATAGAATTCTGCTACAGAAAATGCCGAAAGACCCCTTACTGATTGTGTATGGCATGTACCCCACATAAAATATGTTATATTTCATTTTCATTTTGAACAACGCTTCCCTTAAAGATGAAATTACAGTAGAATTTGAAAAAGTATCCAGAGGGGAGCAAATGGTTGTTTGGAGTATAATAGACTTTTTTGTTGACACTAACATGATAAAAGACCTTGAACTTGACTCCGAAACAGGAGGGCAAGTTCCAGACAAGAGAAGGTACACATCAGTACAAAAAGCCAATTGGGTGATGGACTCAGCAGCAAATGTAACAAACTAACAGGGTAGCCAATGAAACTAATGGGCATTAACGGAGTAATGCTATCTAGAATGAGGAAGGTGACAGTCATTTACTGCTAGACATTTGCTAGAATAATCTATTGTACTCTGAATAGAAAATTATTAAAGGAATTAAAGTGAATGAAACTATATTAAGATAAGGAAATTTAACATGGAGTATTTCAAATCTATCTGTAGAAGCACACTCAGATGTTAAATGAATGTTGTGGACTTAATTCTATATTTTAAATTAAGTTTTCAAACTATGGACTTGAAACTATAATAGAAAAAAAATAGGCTGGAACCAAAGAACTAAGGAGATAATTGCTCCAGGAGGTGTGTGCCTCTTGTGATGATTAGACATGTTCAAATTATAGAAAACTGCTTGAGAAGGAAAGTACACTGATGAGTCTTCTTTTACTATATAGTAGTTCATTTACTTACAAATCTTGCCCAATCAAGTCTTTCCTAAAACTTGGGTCAGTCATGTCAGGCCCTCATCCCTTGAGGGTGGGCTGGCTCAGGGCTGGGGAGAGCAGCAGAAGCGAGGAGGATGGTGGCCATACTTCCTCACTTCCTATTTTATAGTTGGTGTATTTATCTTCCCAGGAGAGAGTTAGAAAACTCAGCAAATATTTAGAACTTTAAATATGTTCACAAAATTTGATGTAACACATTCACTTAAAAATATGAATGAAATAAACTTGTATATGGCATGCAGATGCTGTGAGAGCATGTAACTTAGGCAGAAGCAAATATAAATATCATAAATAGATAATTATATAGCACTATTGCTGTGACCAAACACCAGACATGAACAGGGAAGATTTCTTTGGTTGATGGTCTCAGAGGGTTTGTTCAGTGCTTATGTGGCTCAGTTGCTTCCAGGCCAGCATCGAGGGAGACACCGCATGGTAGAAGGGCTGGCAGAGGAAAGCTGCTCCTCCTCTCCCGGCAGCCCGGAAGCAGAGAGAAAGGGACAAGGGTCCCGATACAGTCTCTAAAGTCACATCTCCATGATCTGCTCCCTTCAACTAGGCCCACCTTGTGTTCCCAACACCACCCAGCAATGCCATCAAATGTGACATCATCAGAGCGTACCCACTCACAAGATTAGAGCTCACAGGATCTAATCATTTCCCGAAAGTCCCTCACTTGAACATATGTTGCTGTGGGGAAACATTTTAGATCTAAACCAGAGCAGGTGATGAGAGCTACAGAGAAAAATCCAAAGCACAAGGCACTGTACTAGAGGTTGGAATTGGTTTTAAAGCGGCCAAGGTAGGGTTCATTGAGAAGGCAGTGTGAGCCAAGGATTGATGAGGGTACCAGCCACGAGGAATATGGCAACTGATAGGAATTATTCAGTAGAACATAGACAATTGATGAAATAGGATTTCTTCTGTTAAGTAAGCAGGGAAATACTAACAATATACAATTCTGTGGAAAAGGTAAGGTTTGAAGTGTATATTCAGTATTATAGTTTATAATTATGAACATATACATTATCATTCTATAAATATTTGGAGAACACTTATTTGTTTTGTAAACATTTATATAACAATCTTTATGCTCCAGGTACTATCTAGCATTTCCAAATACTAACTTCATAACTTTGCTAAGGGGTGATTTTGACCTTATGAGTGAGAGAGATATTGATTAATTATTCATGGTCATATGGTTGGTACAAGTAGACAATGAATGTGTTCTAAGTTTGTGTTCTTAATTCTCATTAGTTGTACCTTTTCCTTGCTAAGCCCTGTTCCCGTATTGGGGAGAAAACAAAACACACAAATGTATACCTGGAAAGAATTCTGGAAGGAAATTTGCCAAATTAATAGTGATTTTTCTGTATGAGCAGAGTTATAGATGATAGATATTTACATAGATTTGTACATTTTAGAAGCTTAATAGATATATTTATATAGATTAACTAGAATAATGCATTTTTAAAATTAGTGTTGTGTTTATAATAATAAGAGCATAAACAATGAAACCTTGAAGGGAATAAGATTTGGTTTTCCTTATTTTAGTTCAGTCTTATTTTCCCCTTTATCTGTTTTTCTGAGAACATAGTATAGTCAGTATAATATAGTAAGAAAAACACTCTTCTGGAATCCAGGCTCTGGTCCTACTTCTGTCACTAACAAACTCAGCACCTTCTATTGAGTTGCTTAACCAATCCAGATGTTAGAATATTTTCTAAAATTAAAGAATTGGATTATTTTTAATCTGATCCTTTCTCTGATTTTCTATCATCCCATGGAAGTTTTAGTGTCTTTACTTAAAGGCAAATGATTCTGAGGTAGACATTAAAGTACTAATTTATTAGCTTACAAGATAAGTTGACATGTGGATAACAATCCTTGAGGTCTGTATTTTTATTTTCTTAACATAGCCAAACTATGTAAGCATTGTTTAGTAGATCAAAAATAGTCAAATATGAGCAAATTCATGGTTAAACTTAATACTTGAAAGACAATAATAATACATAACAACCTTACTGATTAATTTTTAAAACTATCATCACATGTATAAAGTTTCAAATAATTAGAAAATTCCATAGGATGGACTGTCCAGCTTTGGAGTCTAGCGTGTGCGTGGTGAGCAAGGCATCAGAACGATGTGCTATCTAATGACATCAGAGTAGCATGCCTGAAGCATCTATGTATCTACCTGGGGAATAAAAATCTGCTGCCTATGACAGAGAGTTTTCTAATAGAGAGATAGAAAACTCAGCAAATATTTAGAACTTTAAATATGTTCACAAAATTTGATCTAATACATTCACTTAAAAATATGAATGAAATAAACTTGTATATGGCATGCAGATGCCTGGCACTTTGGATTTTTCTCCGTAGCATTCATCACCTGCTCTGATTTAGATCTAAAATGTTTCCTCAAAGCATCATATGTTCAGGTGAGGGACTTTCGGGAAATGATTAGATCCTGCGAGCTCTAATATTGTGAGTGGGTATGCCCTGATGATGTCACATTTGATGGCATTGCTGGGTGGTGTTGGGAACACAAGGTGGGCCTAGTTGAAGGGAGCAGATCATGGAGATGTGACTTTAGAGACTGTATCGGGACCCGTGTCCCTTTCTCTCTGCTTCCGGGCTGCCACACTCCATCTCCACGGCAGGCATAACTCAGCAGTGGGTGAAGGAATCCTGGGACACAGCTGAAACGCTGTAGACTGCTTCTTTCTGCACTGCCAGAGTCGGGTTCTGCCGCACATGATAGCCCTGTACCCCAGTTTCTCTTTGCTTCTTGTCTGCATCAAAACTCTTTTTCTCTCTTGAGCATTGTTCCTCTGAGTGACGTATCTGTATCCTCATTGTTATGGCTTGTGTCTAGATATACCCCCAAAGCTTCATGCAATCTTAGATAGGGCAGGCTTTTCAGGGGTGGCTGAATCTAGAGTGAGTGATGCTGTGACTGAGGATGTGTGATTAGTAAATTGATTGGTTTGGCATAGTTCTGGCTAGGACTAAGGGTGTGAGTGCTACCCCCACCCTAGGACAGGTAACCTGCATGCAGTATAAGGGCCAGAAAGGGTCTTGTCTTTCTTCCTTGTTGCTTGTGCTGTCTTATGCCTCCATGAACAGTCGCCCCGCTGCCATGCAACCCTGCCTTGGAGCCAGCTAATTATGGACTCTACAAATTGTGAGCTAAATAAATCTTTCCTCCTTTAATCTTGAGTGTCATGTATTTTATCTCAGCAATGAGAAAAGTAACTAAGACATTCATCAAGGTTACAGATGAACATTCAAAAGGCTTTATTGTTTTCTTCTTGAAAGGGGAAGAAGTTCACAATATGCCTAAAAACTGATGAAACATTTTACCCCTTTGGGGGAAGCAAAAGAGTTTTTTAGAATCAAAAAAGCAACTTTTCTTCAAAATTGTAGGCTGAGAAGAAATGGAAGGTTCTTTTCAGGACACCCAGTGAGGCCACAAGGGCACTCAGTCACCTTTACAAAGATGTTACTAGCTACTTTGTTGTCCAAGAAAAGAAGTACCAAATGCACACGCAAATCAGCTTTGTAATTCACAGATGGGCGTTATTAACAATGTGCACCATCTGGCAGCTTCCTTTTCTGACTAATTTGTCTTGCTAACTAGGCTCAGTCATGGTTTATGCTGCTGAGGAAGTGTATGTGCTGTCAAGATGTATACACACCGAATTCTAACATTGCCCAGCCTTAAAGTCATTACTTAAAAGTTTTTCTTCTCTAAGTTTTTCAGTTGCCCAGACCTAGATTCCACTCTGCTTTTACATATGTATCTTCAGTTTTTGTAAACAGGGTGTTGACAGGGAAATCTTAAAGAAGTTTTCTTTTAATTATCATGGAGAAATAGCTACAACATGTTGAGAGTAAACACTGCAAAGCTACAAAAACTCCCAAGTTCCAAAAATCCAACACAACTATTACCCCAGTTCTTTTCTGACTTTTGGTTTGAAACTCCATCTTCTATGAATTTCATGGACACTTTAAAGTGGTCTGTACATCTCTCATTACTTCACAGTTTGTATTCTGAAGATAGATATCACTAATCATTCATTTCTCTCTGCAATATTTTCTTTAACCAGGAAAGGGAAAATTATATCTTTACTTGACATAGAGTTGCTGTTGATTTGATTAAATATAGCTTCAATAACTTTCTCATTATAGCTAGACCTTACACTCTTTATGAGAGACTGTTTTGCCTATTGACAGATTGTCAGATCTTTTAAAGTAATAAGAGGTAGGAACTCTACTCAATCCAGCCTAAGGAAAACATTACACTGTATCGATTCAAACCAGAGAAGAAAAGGAAATGGCACCAAGTATGACCAGATCCAGGTCAAAAACCAAAGTGATATTTTCAGGTAAAGACCTTTTTCTCTCCACTGCTCGGTCCTCACTGTCTTTTTTTTGAACATCAACATTCCTTTTGCATTTCAGCTCTCTTCTGCTGGCAGGGAAGGTAGACAATGATCACAGGACGCAATGTCCATGCTGCAATACAAGCACTGTATTGAACTATACCTGGTCACTTATCTTCCAACGAAACAAGCCCAGGGTCCAGAATGGTACAGTGTGCTCCTTTGATCCATACTTTGCTATTTTTTAAAGCAGGTATTGGGAACTGGCTTTTATTTGTTTCGTTTTGTTTTTTGAGACAAGGTCTCACTATGTAGTGCAGGCTCTTCTTGAACTCACTTATATAGCCCAGGCCGGCCTCAAACTCACAGTGATCCTCCTGTGTCAGGCTCCCGAGTGCTGGGATTACAGGTGTGCACCACTATGCCTGGCTGGCTTGTATTTATTAACAAAAAAAGAGGAAAGACTGCTTCCAGAGTAGGTATCCATCTAGTAAACACCATGATTTTATATACTACCTGACAGTAAAGTAATTTACAATATAATATTTAACTTCATTATTGTGTCAAATATCTTAGATTTTATGGAGAAATCCTGATATCAAATATTCTGTCCTCCTAGTTCAAGGTCAGGATTGAATGAGACCCTGTCTCAAAAAACAAAACAAAATATTCCATCCTCAGTCATAGAATGTCCATGTGTTGAAAGTTTTGTATCAGAAAGTAAATTATTGTATTGTATGGTGTGCAGTGATTAGGTCTCACAGAAGAATACTTTGATAGTTTTAAAATGACTTAATCTATGTATTTTTGTTCTTGCTGTTGTTTTAGTTAAAATGTACTAGCATATTCATTTCAGAGTAAAATGACCAATGACAGGTGGTAAAGAAAGTAGCAAAATACTATTTTTGTGTGTGTGTGTGGTACTGGGGATCGAACTCAGGACCCTGCGCTTGCTAGGCAAGCGCTTATTCCACTGAGCTATATCCCCAGCCCCCACAAAATACTATTATAAAGAAAAAATAGCTCATGATTTGGTAAGCCTTCAGATCCAGCCAGAACATATCCCTTGTTGTATATAAACTTGTATAACTTTGAAAACTGACATTTAGGCTACTGTTTTCCTGCTACTTTTCATAAACTCATTAATTATGTTCTGAAATTTTACTTCGAAAACTATTACTTTTTAATGAGGGAGCTCATTATTTTTCACGGGAAGTATTTTTTTGCCAACTACTACCATTTTGTGGGAGGCAGGCAGGTTTTCATACGAACAGCAGCACAAGGCTCTATTATGCTTTTCTGTTCACACTGGCCCCAATTTGCTGTCCTTTCTCCCCCTCGCCAACATAAACCTCTTCTCACGAGGCACGTGCTCTCAACCCTTGGAATGTGAAGCAGCTATCAGGAGTCTACAGGCTGATCTGCTCCGCCTGCACTAACAGCTGCCACACTGGCTCTGGGCACACTGGCTTAACCCAAGGGATTTGCAGTATTAAGAGTAACTGGGAAAATTATGAGCATTCAAAAGGCACTCATTAAATTCACAGAGTGTAGTGTATTAGTAAAAAAAAATAGAAGCACAAATCCCTTCCTTATTACCTCCTTCACATGATTTCTCCTTTATTGAAATACAGCGCCATTAATAATAAGCCCTAAGGTAACAACCAGCTATGACCAAACGTGATTATCGTAAGTGACACCCAAAGCTTCTTGTCCCAAGGGGCCTTTTAGGGTCCCTGCCCACTGCTGCCACAGTGTATGCTCTGTGACAGTAGACAGAGACCCAACAGGCAGGTAAAAATCATGGATGCCTGTGACTTTCATTGTGAGCTGCCCCAGAGTCACTGCTGGTAGGGGTGTTTAAAAGGGACAATGTATTTTGGAAATGAATGAAAATGCCAGAATACTTTGGCTATCTTGATGCCATAAAAAGGAGAAAGTATACCATAGGCTTTTAGAAGCCGGGAGAAGTGCGGGAGTACAGTGTTCTGATTTAAAGTCCTTTTAAAGACTGCCCATTTCCCCTACTCTGTCATTTCCTGAGGAGAGAACAGAAAGCGCTGCATGGTATTGCAAGTGACACATCATTTTATGCATCCAAGTGCTTTATATGCTTAACCATTTTTTTCCAGCAATTTAAATAAATCACAGAGATGGAATTAAATTTTCCTGAAGAGCTAGAGAAAGGCAGTGAAAGGCTGAGTCACAGTTAATTTCCACTGAGTGGGTAGGAATTGCACTGCCTCCATTTAGGTGACACTCCTGTAGTTGGAAAGTAACGCCTGGCATCTTATCAGCCCACTATAAACGCTGCTTAAGTTCCTCACTAATGAGTCTCTGAAACGTTTTTTTAATGAATGATGGGCGGGAGGGGTATGAAATGCCCTCATGTTTATTCATTTCCTCGTTGTAATGCTGGCTGATAGACCAACTAAAAGATTGAGCACTTAAATAATTAACTCATTTAAAGTGTGAATTATATGCATGATTTGCCTGACATGCAACTCGTGAGGTGGAACACACAGTAAAACCTCTCCATAAAGCAGTAGAGGCAGGGAGGAGGGAAAGTATGGGAGGAGGGAAAGTATTCTAGATCTGGTTTATCTGAAAAGAAACATTTCGGATAAGGATTAGTAGACATTAAAGGGAATGGAGAAGCATAGGATTAGATCTGACTTTTCTTCCCCTCGAGCAGGGGTTGGCGATCTTTCTCTGTAAAGGACAGAGAGTACATATTTCAGGTCCTGTGGCCGTTATGTTACCTGTCAACTATTCTGCTCTAGCAGTGTGGCACAAAAACAGTGGCAGGTAGGATATAATTGAATGAGTGTGGCTGTGATACAAAAAAAAAAGCAATTATGGGCATTCAATTTGAACTTCAGATAACTTTGATGTATCACAAAATAATCTCTTTGACTTTTCAATTACTTAAAAATACAATATTCTTAGCTTGCAGGCAAAACAAAAACCATCAGTGGGCCTGTGGATATAAGTTTCTCCATTTAGTCATGGAATTACTATGCCCAGGGCTTGAGTAGGACAGAGCACTATAAAGTCATAGAATGGTAGGGTCTGTACAGAGCGGTCTGTAGAGAGCGCCTCACCCAGCAACCTCACCTTAGTAGCTGTCCTTGGCATCTGCAGTTCACTGTTAAGTAAGGTAGGGCATATTTGCAATAGAAAAGTAACAAGAATAGGATGTATGTGGTGACTTTATTTGAGTTAAGATTTATTTCTTAGCTTTGCAAGTGCAATAATGCTTATTGGTTCTGTTGATTTTACTAGAGTCGTTGAACCTGGCTCAATAGTAACTAAGATTCTTAACCTCCTTAAAGCTATTTTTCTTTTCACAGTCTTATGAAGCCCAAAGATGTCTTTTCAGAATAATTTTTTAAAGTATAATGTAAAATACACTTGCCAGTGAGTGTTTATAATACCAAAAATTATGTTAAAAATAGCTATAAAGTTATAAATAATTCACACTCTGGTAACATATGCTTCTATGTTAACCCTATTAATAACAAGATTAGTGAAGTAGTGATGAATATAAATGATATTTTGTAAATATTTTGTGTCTGAATGTGATATAAAAATATCTATGAATTGATTTGTTTGCAAAACAATGTTTAGTGATGCTACAATGTGATATGAAAATGTCTATGGATTATTTTTAACAGGTACTGTTCAAATTTCACATGACACCAAAGCACATGAACCAGAAGGCCAGTGTGCTCTTTCTCAAAAAGAAATATAAGAAAGCCCCAGTCTTATTGTCTTTACTGTTCTGTTCTCTCTATAGGTGAAATACCTAAGAAGTGGAAATGTAGGGAGCTTGTTTTAGGATCAGGAAACTAGAAAAAGGTGGTTAGTGATAGGGTACCGATAGTCTGATGCCTCCATCTCCACAGCCGGAGACACGTGGCAAAAAAATTTGTTTGCATCTTCTAGGTGCCCTCTTTGCCGTGTATTACTTAGATGGACACTGCTCGGGTTTTCCAATTTTTCTGTTTCCTTTTGAAACAACTACTCTGAATATCACACTCTTTATATAATGTTTTCCCCCTTGTTCATTTATATCCACAGCAAGTTCCTAACAGTTTCTAGAATCCTTCTGTGGATGCGGTTATATTTGGATCTGCGGTGTGTCTCGAAGTCACCTGTGGTAAAGTCTTGGTCACTGGGTGACCAAGGGCTATGAGGAGGTGGCAGAGAGTTTAAAAGAAGGAGGAGTGGGTAGCGGGTGAGAGGCCTTTAGTCACTGGAAGCCTTGAAGGAGATTGTGTAACTCTGGTCACTTCTTCCTCTCTTTGCTGCGTAGCATTTTTTCCAGGTTTCAAAAGCCAGACGGAAGCAAGTGCCAATGTGCTTTTCAAGTTCATGTTTGTGTCACGTTTATTTATGTTCCATTAGGAAAAAACATCATGCTGCCAACTAAAGAATTGGTATAAGTGAATGTGGGTGATGGAAGATTTATGTAGGCTCATTTAAGGGAGAACATCTGGGGCCTGGTGCTGCTGCTGGCCAAGCCACACGAATCAGCTGAGTGTATGCCAAATTAGTGGAGCCTATCAGCTGATGCAGTCTCTAGAGCATTAGTGTGTGTTTGCTATAATAAGCATCTACTGTGCGATGATTTTGTTCTGCTGCAAAGGTTAATGGTTTATGATACCATTCCCTTTGCCCTTGTGCTCTGGATCTTCCTTTTGGTGATGTTGCCCTGGAACTTTCTGAGATACAAAGTGCACTTGGCTGAAATACGGAACCTCCCTTAGCCAGCATCTCTGTCTATATTCTCTCACCGAGGTCCCAGAGAAGATGCCTCAAGCCCCTCAATTCTAACACAGATATTGTGTGCAAATAACCTAGTGACTGACTCTAAAAGATGCCTCTTCTATTATGAGGAAAGAACATGACAGTACAATGAACTCTCTTTTCAAGTGCACTTGAATACAGGGGAGTATGTAATGCAGAGGAAGACAAAGCCTTACACAAAGGAATTGGTAGTTAGCGATGGAATTTTAACAATAAGTTGGTTTCATGGACAAGACTGATTTTCTAACACATAACGCTAATGCGTTTATTGAGCTAAATACCATGTCTACCACTGGAGCCAAGTTCTGGGTGAAGCCACCAAACTTCCTAAGGCACAACATTCAAGAATCATGGACTCTCACTGTTGTGCAGGAGCAGAGTTTGCACCTGACAGTGAATGTCTCCTTCAGTTTGTGATCCAGGCTCTCGTTTCAGCCTTGGCCCACAGCACTATGCAGTGAACTGTAGTTGCCAGTATTTAATAGCAAGACACTGCTGGTTGCATCTTAAGAGCCATTTCTCTCCTTTTTGTCCTGCTGATGCAACACAAGTTTTGTTCAGATATCTCCACAAGAGGACCTCTTTCTGGTCCTGGGAATGAGTCCTGACTGTTCTGAGTCAAGATACTGTAAGCATGAGTTATTATGGTGTTCCCCAAATCCTTATCAATGACAGATTCCTATGGACATATGATCCAATGTGAAAATAGAAGCTGGAGAAATTCTGCTGGGTGCTCCTGGCAATGCATCTTCACTAAGCAAGGGGAATACACAAGTGGGAAGTCCCTGCTCTTTGGTAAGCCTACTTTTTTGAAATCATGCCTCGCCTTGCTACTATCCTTTGCAACCATGAGAGAAAGATTGCTGACCTGCCAGTGAGGACATGTCAGCTCCCGGGTCTTTAATGACACAGCTGACCTGCTGAGTGAACAACAGATGAGCCCTCCCTCTGCACTTTTTAAAGTAAGAAAAAATTTTCAGCCACTTTTTGTCATTTGAAGCTAAAAGTATCCTGATGATACAACCAAATGCTGTGCATGTGCAGAGAGTTTTTACTGTGGGAACGTCTGCTATTTCCTCAGTGCTTCAATCAAACAGCATGAAAAAAATCATTTCAAACAGGGTTAAAGAAACAGCAAACAACTTATGAGACTTGGGCTTCTATGCATCTACCTAAGTTAATTTAGGGGTGAGCTGCACAGGCACAGGCTTGGTATTAAAGATTGCAGAGAGGAGGCTGCAATCTTTTGTCACAGAAAACTGTATCTCAGAATATGCGGGGGAGACACACAGAATGATCAGGGACCTTTGTTGTGTGGTGCGAAAACAACAGGAGCAGCACAGAAAGTTGGGGGATGCAGGGCAGCCTCTCTTGTACTTGACCAAAGGAGAGACGTATGGTATGATTCAGAAAAGCTTCCCAAGCCCTATTTGATTGCTACTTGATGTATAGAAATACATAAAGAGACATACGCTGCTTTCCTTTTAGGGAGACTTTAATTTGAATGAAAATAGTATATAAAAAAACCAGTGACATTGTAACTGTATGCATTTTGTAATCTTAGTTTTTCTCTATGATTTTATAGTGTGTCTATTAGGAGAATGAAATCAGGGAGAAGTTTCTAAGAGGAGCCAGTGAACTGGATGAACGAAATAAAACTAGAAAGTATGAAGACAGAATAATGAAATGAATTGTGAAGACATGGAGGGTAGAATTAAGAGTGGGCAAGAAAGGAAATAACATTTACTGTTTTCTAACTCCTGCCAGGCAGTATTATATGTCCTCATTTTCTTCTCACAACAATCCTGAAAACAAGTATTTTTACTTTCATTTTTAAGACAAACTCAGGGCCAGTAAGCTGATGGGACTTAACTGTCTGAATAGCACAGCTGAGGCTCAAATTCCATTCCTGTCTGTCACACCGGCACAATAAAATATCTACGAGTTTAGAAAGTGGGTTATAAACTCAGTAAAACAGGAGAAAAAGTAAAATCTGTTAGTGAACCAAGTCTATAGCTAGAATCATTCATGTTGTAAGTAAAATGTAACACTGAACAAAATGACCTTCTCTGGGCCGGGCTAAGTGGGAAGCGATCTTCCCTCGCAAGAGGAAGTGTGAGAGAAGGTGCAAAGGGCCAAGGAAAGAGGCGGAGGAAAGGTTGGTTTCTGGGGGATGCGGATTGGCCATGACTCTAGTCGTGAGTGACATGATTCCACCGGAGTGGAAAAGTTCTGCTGTGAGACAGGAAGACAGAAAATGGAGGGCTGCACAAAATATGCTGCCCTTTAGCGGTGGCGTAGGGTTTCCCACTCCACTGTTCATGACGCTGTTTCTCGGGAGGAGGAGAGGGACCAACCTGGCTGGATGTGGGCATGGTCCCGTGCGGCACCACGGTTTGTGTGTTGGACATCTGCCTTTTGTGTCTCTGGGTCCCTGTGGACAGCCAAGCTTCTGTCCAGCATGGAAGAGGCTCCCTCTTAGGGAACATGTACACATGCAAAGAGGGTATGCTTCTGCCTGGGAGCTCTGGGGAGTTCTGCCTGGGGCAGACTGCCAGCCCGCGGGAGCTGCCTCACGCTGCCAGAACGGCAGGGAGATGGCGGTGAGGAGCAAGGCTGAACTGCAGTCTCACACAGCCTTCATTTCCCAGACCATTAAGCTTAGATATTTCAGGCACCCAATATTTAACTGGTCCCCAAACTCACCTCATCTTCCTTCCCCTCTTCATGCTTTTTCTCGTCTCCCTGACCACAGCTAATGACGTGAATAGATGCGTGCTGGAAAGCGGGGTGTCCTTCTGGGCTCCCCCCCCCTTCGCTAGCATTTCATTTGTAAACATCCCTTCACCAGGAACTGTTTCACACACGTGCTCACACCCTCTGACTGGATTCTCCTGCCACGCATTGAGACACTTGCGGCGGATTCTTGTTTCTGGTCCCGTCTGTGCTAGGTTTATGACCACATTTCCTAGAGAGCGCTTCCTGCACTATTCTAGCTTTCATGAGTGACTCATGGCACACAGAATATGATTCTCTCCAATACCTGATATGAAGTGTTTCTTAATCTTTACCTCTTCCTACTTTCTGCTTTAAATTTTATTATTCGTCAAAACCTAAGAGCTTGTAGCGTTCAGAACACGTCATGCTGCTAATTCCTGAGGTCACCGCTCCTGCCCGGCACCTTTCTCGCCTTCCACGACTTGCTCACCGCTTGTCGCACCTTCTGGGACAGAGCCTTTCTAAGAACACTGAACCAGAGAGGAGACCAAGTGCTGCCCACTCCCTCTTTGCTCCAGTGCTCCAGATAAAACCCCCGTTTATTTTCAATTTAACACCTTAAAGTCATCTGTTTATGCATTTGCTTCTCTCAGAAAACTAAAGATTTCTAAATGACCGGGCCTGGGCGCTTAAAATAGCTGGCACATATGAGGAAGTGTTTTTTAAACCAACTGAAATCTGTTCCTCCTGTACCTTCATCACACTTATAATCCACACAGTCCTTGAGTATACTTTGAACTTGACGGATGCCCCTAGGCTGGCAGCCTGACTAATACGTGTTAGAATCTTCAGTTAAGCCTCCACTTTTTATTGCTTTTAAGCTAAGCAGACAGATGTGTTTCTTTTCACAAATTTCTTTTTAATGGTGCAAACAAAATTTGGGGGCTAATGTCTAAATCACTACAGGAGAACATGCAGTTGTTATTTCATTACTAAATTATCATCTGTAAATTGAACTCAGTCATGGGCCTCCAGTGAATATCATTTTGAAATTGATTTTGTTTTTTGTTTTTTTCTCATTCACCTTAGCTAGTCTCAGCACTGTAGACTCGGCATTGCCTCACTGCAGACTTTGCGCAGAGTTGATGGACTAAGCTCAAGGCCTTTAACAATCTGGGAAAGTATTTTTTTTGAAATTTTCAAAGGACTCTTTGATATCATTTAGGTTTGTTAAGTGCCATAGGCACTGAGTTTTAGAGATTACTAAGCAGGTGACTTACAGCTGTCTTGCTATCCTTCATGTCAAAGACAGTTGAAAAATCAATGTTTTTCTCTTGCAAAAACATACTTTTTGCAAAGTATGGTACTGGAGAAAATGAATTTTGTGTAGTTTACACTGTGGATATGGATAGAAGATGTTTTTCCTTAGAAGCAAACCCTAGAAGGCTTGTATTTTTGCTGACTTTACCTGTATTAATTGATTTCTTAATATGTGTAAACTTATAACAAGTTATGATTATTCACTGAGTACTGAGTATGTGCCTGTGTGTGCATCCCGTCTGTGTTGGCTGTTGGCAATGCGATGTTTCCATTTCATCGCAGTGAGTGGAAAAGTGCTAGAGCTAGAAGACTTCCTCTTACTGTAGTTACGGAAGATAATTAGCTGTGTACCCCTTAGAAGTCAGCTGGACTCACTGGGCCTCAGTTTTCTCATATGTAAAAATGTAGTGATTGAAATTATGGTGTCATGTTTAGCTAACAACCAAATCTTACATTTTGTATAAAAATATTAAAAATTTTTAATGCTTAGATGATGGATTCTGGATCACTTGTTTTCTCCTTTTATTTTTTATTTCTCCTCTTATTTTTATGTCTTTTCCAATTTTTAATACTTTTTACTGGCTTATTCAAGAAAATAATGCACTAATATATAGAATTATATTGTTTATCTGGAAAAATTTAAACAATATTACTTAGATATCCAGTGTAGGTACTGCGGGATCAAGCACAATCACATGAATTACCTCATTTAATTATCCCATGCACACTGGAGGTTAGAAATCATTATCCTTCCTAGAATGAGGAACCTAAGGCACAGAGATAGATTAACTTTCTTGTTGCAACTAGTATGTTGTAGAATCAGGATGCTAAGCTCTACATACACATTTCTAGTAGACTATGCTGCTTCTGCCTGAAGTATTTTAAGAAAATTACAATTCCTTATACATTGTTAAATAAGGCAAGTGAGGAAATGGGGAATAAAGATCTGCTTAAAGCAATCAGCTGGACGAGCAAGGACAGTGCTGGAAGATGCTGACTCAAATACCTTAGCATATTTTCTGTCTTCTACTGGTTACATTTTAAAAATTTACCAGTGTCAAAGCTGGCTGAAAGTGCATTTGGCTATCTGCTTTCAAAATCTCCATCTCCTGGTCATTTTCTGTGCTCAGGTGGTGTGTGCAGGTCTCATCCTTGATGGTGCATCCTGTGCTTTCTGTGAGCCAATGGCCTATCATCCATCCCACATTTCTTCTGGCTGTTACCCAGCATCAGTAACAGATTTTGAGCAAAACTCTGTAGACTTGGCTACTACCAGCCAGTTCATGCTGCCTGACTTTAATTGCTTCTTAATCCTTTCATTAATCTCTTGTTGATCCTCTGTCTGCAAGGGAGCTCTTCCCAAATCCCCTCACTTCCAGTCCCACTCTCATTCTTGCCTCTCCCTTTTAAATGGACAACTTCCCTTATTTCCCAGGAAATTAAAGAATATGACCTTTTCCTTTAACTTATTTTCCCACTTTCCCACTTCTTTGTCACTTACTTTAACAACCTGAGGGTAAGATGTGTCTTTCTCTGTAGCTAGCACTTTGACTTGAGCCAAGGAGGTCGTGCCTTAATTATCTCTCTTTCACTGGCATTGTCTCTTTTCTCTCCATCTGTTGAAATGTACATTCTTTTGACCCTCTACTCTGTATCACCCAACTTCCACTAAATATCTCTTCTTTCTTTATGTTCCAAAAAATGGTGTTCTTGTCTATATTCAATATTTGCAATGTATTAATTTTCTTGTTGCTGAGGCCCAATGCCAGCACCTACAATTTGAAAAGGAAGAAGTTTAATTTGGCTCACAGTTTCAGGGAGTTTAGTTCATGGCTGCCAGACTCCAAGGGATAAAAATCCCAGAGGAAGGGTGTGCTGGAGTGAAGATGTTTAGTTCATGGTGGCTGAGACGCAGAGCAGGAATCAGTGACAAAGAGGAGGGGCCAAACAGTATACATGGTTCCCAAGTTGCACCTCCTTGACCCACATATAGGTGCATTGTATGAATCCTCTAGGCAGCTCCCAAGCCAACCAAGTTGACAAACTCAATTGCCACACACACCTTTGCACCAACCACCCACTTTCACCTCCTTACAATGTTTATTTTGTTCAGTACTCTATAGAATTCACATTCTCAGTGAATTGGGCGTTGGGATTCCACACCTGGAATACTCACAGTTTGGGAGCTTGAGGCAAGAGGATCACAAATTTGAACTGAGCCAGCTTCCATGGGCTGTTGGCAGAATTCATTTTTGTTTGTTTTCCCAGCTTTAGAACTAATAGTTGACTTGCTTCTCAAGGGTAGTGTGAGAATTAATCTTCAAATCCATCTGACTATCCACCTATCTACCATCTATCATCCATCTATTTATCATCTATCAATCATCTATCATCTATCTATCATCTATCACCTATGTATTAGTTAAGAATGATGTCCAATAACTCTTACCATATCCTGTTGGCTAAAAGCAAGGTACAGGTCCTGCCCACACTTTAGGAGTACAAAGAGCATGTCTCCAGGGACTGCCTTAGAATTTTGCCCACCACACTGCTCTTCCTGTAAGACTTACACAAGGACAGCAGTGCTTTTAATCCATGCTGTAGGAGTAATTTTGTAACAAAATACGATGCTCAAAACTGGATTTAGTTCATGAGTCAGATCTTAAGTGGGGAATAAAACTGTCCTTAGAAAACCAGGGAGAAAAGATCAGGCAGTGAAAACAGCCTGAAGAGGAGCAGCTGCGTGCCATAATACAGAGAGAGGGTAGCTGCATTTAGCCAGGTACTTTTGTTTCCACAATTACACTGTGTACTTGGAGTTAGAAATGCTATCACCTGCTCCTTTGGGTCAGGGAAGCAGCTCAGGCCTGGTGAAGTGGCCCCAGAGAGGCCCTTCTCTGTGGACCTCTCCATTGGTGGGTGAGGCCTGCTGCATGGGAGCAGCCCCAGGCTCTGTGGTCCTCTAGGTTGGGAAGTGAGGCCTGCTCTCTGACCAGCTACCTGAGGACCCTGGAGCAGTGGCCCCTGTCCGGCCACCACTGGATCCATGGCTGAGGCCCACACAATTTCCATCAGTGGTCTAGAGACCCTGGTACCCAAGGCCAACATTCCCCACCATCATAGTTGTGGACTGAGCTGTGCACTGCAGCAATTGCCTGGGAGTCCTGGACCCAGTGGTCCACAGCCTGCTACCATCTTGGGATAAGTTTGATATCCAGGTAAACTAGGATCCCTAGAGTCCTTTGGTGAGCTGCCTGGGTGCCTTGTGGCTCAGCACTTTTCATTTGACATCCAAAATGACAAGATGTAGGAGCAAATGCAGGCTGAGAACTCTACCCAGAACAAGTCCAGGAGACAATGACATAGGAGAACTTGGAAGCCACATACCTGAAATCTTTGAAATGATTGCAGCTGAAGTAAAGAAACAACTCCATTAAGCCATAGAAGAGATCAGATCAGAAATAATCTCTCAGGCAAAAAATTAAATGGCAATAATAATGAAAGAAATGCTTTGCACATCTAGAGTAGAAATAGATAAAAAAATAGATGAGCATAAGCAACAGATGAAAACATTACATGAACAATATAGGAATGAACTAGAATGCATGAAACAGGATCAAAGAGATTTCTAGGAAATGAAAACTTCCACTGAAAGCTTGGAAAAACACTTGAATGAAGCTGAAGATAGAATTTCAGATCTTTAAGACAGCATGGCAGCTAGTGATCCTGAAAGGAAAGATCTCTTAAAATCAACAAGGATCCAGGAAAAATCAATCCAACAGCTGCAAGATGGGGCAAAGAGAAATAATGTCAGACTACTAGGAGTCAATGAAACAGCAGGAGGCAACACAAATAACATGAAAAGATATTTGCAGAAATAATAGCAGAAAATTTCCCAAGGATGGAAAAAGATTCTGATGTACAGTTATTGACGCATATAGAACTCCAACTAGCCATAACCAAAATAAACCACACCCAGACATATAATAATCAAGGTCTCAGAGCATAAGAGCACAATGTTAAAAGTTGCTAGAGAAAAGAAACAGATCACCTATAAAGGAAAGCCCATCAGAATCGCAGCAGACTTCTCAACACAAACCATGAAATCAAGAAGAGCTTGGAGCAAGGTATTACAGGTTCTGAGACAAAACAGCTTCCAACCCAGACTGATGTATCCTGCAAAACTATCCTTCAAATTCAATGGAGAGCTGGATGTGGTGGTTCACGCCTATAATCCCAGCATTTGGGAGGCTAAGACAGGAGGATCATTGCAAATTCAAGGCCAGACTGAACTACATAGTGAGACCCTGACTCAAAAAAAAAAAAAAATCAATGGAGAAATAAAATATTTCTATGAGAAAGAACAACTGAAGACCTTCATGAGTGCCAAACCAACCTTACAAAAAGTACTAAAAGATGGAGTGGCTGCGTTTTGCGTGTTGG
Organism: Dinomys branickii; assembly: GCA_004027595.1. Lineage (NCBI taxonomy): Eukaryota > Metazoa > Chordata > Mammalia > Rodentia > Dinomyidae > Dinomys > Dinomys branickii. Next base: position 9,770 of record PVLD010008865.1, on the reverse strand, counting down.
TGCAGGAGGCTTCAGGCAGTGAAGAGGCAGAACCAGCAAAGAGCTGTGGTCGTGCAGTGCTGGGAGCTGGACACCCATATTGGTGTGTCTATTTAATAGAAGAAAATGGAAACAGCAGCTGGAGGAAATCTTCCCCAACACTGAAACCAGTGGTGAATTTGGTAAACGTCATGCAGAAGATATGGAAGAGGAGCAAGCATTTAAAAGACCTAGAAACACTGATGAGATGGTTGAACTATGAATTGTGCTTCAGAGCAAGAATGCTGGTGCAGTGATTAGAAAAGGAGGCAGGAATATTAAGGCTGTCCATACAGACCACAATGCCAGTCTTTCAGTCCCAGACAGCAGTGGTCCTGAGCACATACTGAGTATCAGTGCTTATACTGAAACAATTGGAGAAATTCAGAAGAAAATCATCCCTACCTTGGAAGGGGGTCTGCACTTGCCATCACGCACTGCAACCAGCCAGCTCCTGCTTGAATCTGTTGCTGTGGAATGCTTAAATTACCAACAATATAAAGGAAGTGACTTTGACTACAAGTTGACTGTTAATTCATCAAAGTCTGGCAGGAGGAATTATTGGAATCAGAGGTGCTAAAGAACAAGAGAACACTCAGACAACAATCAAGCTTTTCCAAGAATGCTGTCCTTTTTTTTCTTTTCTTTTTTTTTTTTTCCGGGACCGGGGATCGAACTCAGGGCCCTAGTGCTCAGCGGCAAGCACTTAGCCCACTGAGCTGTACCTCCAGCCCCTAGAATGCTGTCCTTATTCCACTCAGTTGTTCTTATTGGGGGAAACCCTGTTAGGGTTGTAGAGTGCATAAAAATCATCCTTGACCTTATATCTGAGTCTCCCACCAAAGGACGTGCACAACCTTACAATCCCAATTTTTACGATGAAACTTATGATTATAGTGATTTTACCATGATGTTTGATGACCACCATGGATGACCTGTAGGATTTCCCATGCGGGGAAGAGGTGGTTTTGACAGAACGCCTCCTGGTCGGGGTGGGCACCTCATGCCTCCCTCTAGAAGAGATTATGATGATGTGAGCCCTCATCAGGGACCAATGCCCTCCTCCTGGTCGAGGTGGCCAGGGTGGGAGCAGAGCTTGGAATCTTCCTTTTCCACCACCACCACTACCAAGAGGAGGAGGTCTAATGGCCTATGATAGAAGAGGAAGACCTGGAGACCGCTATGATGGCATGGTCAGTTTCAGTGCCGATGAAACTTGGGACTCTGCAATAGATACACGGAGCCCATCAGAATGGCAGCTGGCATATGAACCACAGGGCAACTCTGGATATGATTATTCCTATGCAGGGTGTCGTGGCTCATATGGTGATCTTGGTGGACCTATTATTACTACACAAATAACTATTCCCAAAGATTTGGCTGGATCTATTATTGGCAAAGGTGGTCAGTGGATTAAACAAATCCGTCATGAATTGGGAGCTTCTTTCAAAATTGATGAGCCTTTAGAAGGATCCAAAGATCAGATCATTACCATTACAGGAAGATAGAACCAGATACAGAATGCACAGTATTTGCTGCAGAACACTGTAAAGCAGTATGCAGATATTGAAGGATTCTAGTGCAAGATATTTTTTCTTTTTTATAGTGTGAAGCAGTATTGTGGAAAGTTTTTCTAAGACTAGTGAAGAACTGAAATTCTGCATCTTTTTTTTTTAAATCTGCTTTTGTTTAAAAAGCCAACATTCCTCTGCTTCATAGGTGTTCTGCATTTGAGGTGTAATGAAATCTTTGCTGTTCACCAGATGTAATGTTTTAGTTCCTTACATATAGGGTTGGGAGAGAGAGTGTGCAAAAACTAACATTGAAATTTCAAAACAACAGCAGAGTGAGTGGATTTTATTTTTTGTTGATTGTTGGTGGCTTGAAAACAATTTCCCCCATATAATTATTGTGAATATCTTGGTTTGTGTGGTCACTGTAAACATTTGGGGGATGGGATAGGGAGGAAAGTAACAATAGTCCACATGTCCCTGGCATCTGTTCAGAGCAGTGTGCAGAATGTAATGCTCTTTTGTAAGAAATATTTTATGATTTTAAAAATAAATTTAGTGAACCTATATTGGTGGTTACTTTTTTTTTTTTTTAATAAAGACACTCAATTTTCAAATGGTGGCTGAATTTCCCAACACATCCCTAAACTAAACACTAAGTTTGATTTTTCAGCTCCTCTGTTGGAAATACAGTATATCTCTTAGATACAGACAAAATATATTGGCAGATTCTCAGTTCTGGTGATTTGCTGATGGTTTCAGTCATTGCTTATGAAGAAGTTCTATCATATATATCATGCTTAGAGTAAGCTGGAGGATTTTTGTTTTTGCAAATGCTTGCCCCTACTTTTCATCAGTTTTCTGTTAGTAGTTGTAAAAAACCACAGTGGGCAGAAGTACTACAAATTGAAAAAATAATATAAGTATATTCCAGAAGCCTAATTGGCAGTTGGTTTTATTAAAACACTTGGTTATGGAAGTGGTGGATGCTGAATAAATTCTGATTATTTTTATTACATTTCTCACCTATTGACTTATTAAACTATCAACATTTTAGTGTCTATTAGTTAAACTATCTGTAAATATATATACATGTTTTTCCACTGTATGCAAATTGCAAGAAAAAGATGTACCATTTCTCTGTTGTATGTTGGATAATGTAGGAAATGTTTGTGAACTATTCAAAAACAAGTTGAAGAATGTTCCTGTGGATGTTTTGTGTAGTATCCTGGCATTTGTATTGATAGTTTAATTGTTTCACTGCACAATATTCATGGTTATAACTGATATATGTTGTATCATGGGAGTTTAAATAAAACTCCCATGATGCTAGATTTGATGTGTACCCAGTTTGAGAAAAGGTTTGTTGACACTGTAAAATTCAGTTGAAATGTTTCTCTTAAAAGGAAATACAGTAATCTTACATATTTTTAAAAAGTACTAAAAGATATTCTAGACAGAGATAAAAGAGACCACTATCTCAAGAACAATAGTAGAAAGGAACTCTCAAGCAGAGCAAGTAATTAAACAGAGGTAAAAAGTAGGAAACCAACAGCAAGTAAATAGCATGGCAAGGATAAGCCAACATATATCAGTTACAACCATGAATGTAAATGGCCTCAATTCAGCAGTCAAAATAAACAGACTGGCAAAGTGGATTAAGAAACAGAATCCCACAATATGCTGTATACAGGAAACACACTTTACTGAAAAGGAAATCCATAGACTGAAAGTCAAAGGATGGAAAAAATTCTCCATGCCATAGGGTCCCAGAAAAAAGCAGAGGTAGCTATTATGTTTGCAGACAATATAAACTTCAAACTGAAAACAATCAAAAGAGATAAAGAAGGTCACTACATACTAGTTAGGGAAAACTGTAAGGGGAAGAGATAATAATCCTAAACATGTATGCACCAAATATTGGAGCACCAAACTACATAAGTCAAATGTTAAGAGACATGAAAAAACAAATAATCAGTAACACTATTGTAATAGGGGACCTAAACATCCCTTTGATGCAAACAGAAAGGTCAACTAGACAAAACATCAGCAAAGAAATAATAGATCTGAGCCAAAGCTGCGAACAAATGGACTTAGTAGATGTATACAAAGTGTTCCACCCCACATCAGAATACATATTTTTCTCAGCTGCACATGGGACTTTCTCTAAAATAGACCATGTTCTAGCCCATAGAGCATACCTACCTAAATGCAAATGAATTGAAATTGTCCCATGCATATTATCTGACCACAGTGCAATGAAATTGGAAGTTAATGACAAAAGGAACTCCAAAACCTCCATAAACACTTGGAAATTAAATAATAGCCTCATGAACAACCACTGGGTGACAGAAGAAATTAAAGAATACTTACAAACAAACGAAAATGCAAATACAACGTACTAAATACAACTTACTGGAATCTGTGGGATGCAATGAAACCAGTTCTCAGTGGGAAATTTGTAGTGGTGAACTCACACATAAGGAAAACAGAGAGAGAACAAATAAGTAGCCTAGTGTTGTACCTCAAACTTTTAGAAAAAGAAGAACAAGTCAAGCCCAAAGCCTAAAGAAGGGAGGAGATTATAAAGATGAGGGCAACAATGAATGCAATTGAGATGAAGAAAACACTACAAAAAAATAAACGAATCAAAGAGTTGCTTCTTTGGAAGAATACATACAGCTGATAAACCCCTAGCCAACCTTATCAAAAAAGAAAGGAAAAACTCAAATTCATGCAATAAGGAATGAAAAGAATGAAACACTGCAGACCTACTTTGAAAAACTTTACTCCCATAGGATAGAAAACTCATAAGAAATGGACAGATTTTTAGATATGTATGAATTACCAAAGTTGAATCAGTAAGATATAAAAATCCTGAACAACTCAATCTCAATTAATGAGATTGAAAATGTGATTAAAAACTTACTGGCAAAGAAAAGCCCAGGCCATGATGGATTCACACCAGAATTCTATAAAGTATTCAGAGAAGATTTAATGCCAATACTCCTCAAATTCTTTAATGAAGTTGAAAAAGAAGCAATTCTCCCTAACTCATTTCTGGAGGCAAGTATTGTACTGATACCAAAACCAGAGAAAGACCCAAGCAAGAAAGAGAACTACATACCAATCTCTCTAATGAACATAGATGCAAAGATACTCAGTAAAATGCTAGCATATAGGATGCAGCAAGTCATAAAGAAAATAATATACCACGACCAAGTTGGATTCATTCCAAGGATGGTTCAATATATGCAAATCAATTAATATAATACACCATATCAATAGAGCCAAAGAAAAAAATTACATGATCATCTCAATAGATGTGGAAAGAGCTTGTGACAAAGTCCCACATGCATTCATAATAAAAACTCTAGAGAAAATAGAAATAGATGGCCTTTACCTCAACCTGATGAAAGCCATCTATGGCAAACCAACAGCCAACATCATACTAAATGCTTTCACTTTAAAGTCAGGGACAAGACATGGATGTCCATTGGTACCACTCCTATTCAACCAAATTCTGGAAGTATTAGCCAGAGCAATTAGACAAGAGAGACAAGTAAAAGGAATAAGGATAGGAAAGGAAGAAGTGAAATTATCACTATTTGCAGATGACATGATACTTTACATGGAAGACCCCAAAAACTCCACAAGAAGACTCCTTCAATTAATCAAGAAATCCAGTAGTGTAGCTGGATATAAAGTCAACACTCAAAGATCAATAGCTTTCCTATACACAAACAACAAACAGACTGAGAAAGAAATTAAGGAAACCATACCTTTTACAGTAGCATCCAAGAAATTGAAATATTTAGGAATCAATCTAACAAAAGAAGTAAAAGATCTATTCAATGAAAACTACAGTACTCTGAAAAAAAGAGATTGAAGAGGACTTTAGTAAATGGAAAAGTATTCCTTGCTCATGGATAGGAAGAAGCAACATTGTGAAAATGGCCATACTACCAAAACTGTTGTACAGATTCAATGCAATTCCCATTAAAATACTGTTAGCATACCTCACAGATCTAGAGAAAACATTCCTTAAATTCATCTGGAACCAGAAGAGACCCCGAATAGCAAAAGCAATCCTGGGCAACAAAGACAAGTCAGGTGGAATCACAATCCCTGACCTGAAATTATTCTACAAAGCTACTGTAATAAATTCAACATGCTACTTGCTAAAAAACAGACCTGAGAATCAGTAAACAGACTGAAAGATGCAGCCACAACCACAAACACACTCAGTCCCCTAATCTTTGACAAAGGGACCAAACAAGATCACTGGAAAAAAGATAACCTCTTTAATAAATGGTGCTGGAAAAATTATCTTGCCACTTGCTGAAGACTGAAAATATACCCAAGTCTACCACTATGCACCAAACTCAAGTCAAAAGCTCAGTGGAATTAAGCACTTCCCTGGCAAGTGCAAGATCCTGAGTTCAATCTCTGGTGCCACCAAAAACAAATAAAAAGATATCTCAATATTAAAACAGAAACACTGAATCTATTGGAAGAGAGAATAGCTAAAAAATCTTGAAGAAATAGGGGTAGGCAGAGAGTTCATGAACAAAAACCAAACTGCAAGGGATACTTCAAAGAATCAGCAACTGGGACCTCATCTTACTGAAATGTTTTTTCATGTCTAAAGAAATCACCAGCAGAGTATAAAGAAAACCCACAAATTGGGAAAAAATTTTACCTGGCTGCCTGTTGGACAAAGGTCTTCTGTTCTATTTAGAACATACAAAGAATTAAAAAACATCAACCTCTCCATATTCAAAGACCTGATCCTAAAATGGGCATCTGAAATGAATACACACTTCTTAGATAAAGCAATACAAATTGCAAATAAATACATGCAAAAATGTTCAGCCTCATTAGTTATTTGCAAAATACAAATTAAAACAACATTGAGATTTCATCTCACCCCAGTAAGAATGGGTAGGATTAAGAAATCAACCAATAACAAATGCTGGTGAGGCTGTAGAGAAATAGGAACTCTTCTCCACAGCTGGTGGTTATGCAGACTGTTGAAACCACTGTGGAAATCGGTTTCGAGATTCCTCCGCAAAGTAGGTCTAAAGGTCCCATTCAACCCAGCTATTCTCCTTCTGGGTACTTTCCCAGGAGACCTGAAAACATCATATCACAGCAATATCTGTGCACCCATGTTTATAGCTGAGCAATTTGTGATAGTTAAATTGTGGTAGCAACCCAAATGTCTATCCACTGAGGGTGGGATAAAAATTTTTTTGACATTTTTATATAATGGAATATTACTCAGCTATAAAGAAAGACAAACTTGAGGCTTTTATAGGTAAATGTTCACAACTAGAAACTATACTCATAAGTGAAATAAATCAGATGTGCATGTGTAAGCAACGTATTGTATCACTAGTGTAACATCCTGAAAGTGGGAATATAAATTAGGAGATATAAAGGAAACTGCTCAAAAATAAAGAGCAACTGGGATGAGTGGAAAGAGAAACGGAAGAAAAGGATAATTATGTATGTATGTATGTACATGCAGTATAGCTAACATAGTTGTACTACTGACCTCTGTTGCTTTATTGTAAGGATCAATTAATGATTAGTTGTTTGATCAGTGTTACATGTCTATATTTGTTTTCTTGAGTATACACTTTGAATTATCAATATGTAATACAACAACTATTGTTAATTCCCTGTCAGCTTGTCTGTAATTCAGTTTTGCTTGTGCTATACTTGTGCTACTTGGTACATGGCTGTGTTTTTGTTCATATGTTTTCATTCTTTTACTTTTAAAATAAAATAAAAAGAAATGCTGTCACATGGTCCTTGATGTTTTGGAATGGGAAATTGAATAATTCTAGTGAGTAGGTTGCTACACTTCTTTTGCAGGCGAACTTAACTCACTTAATAGGGTGAAACCTATCTGTCTTATTTCTTCTACCCCAGATTAAGAACTCAGAACAGGGTGTGCTGCATCACCATGGCCTTTGAAATCTTTCCCAGGGGTCTACTCACTTTCCTAGAATATATTTAAATTTTTTCCTGAGGCTTTAACTCAATATCCAGAGGTAATTAAGTACGTGGTTACACACATCTATTTTTTTCAAGAAACACTTTTGAATTCTTATTCTGTGTCTACCATGCTTCCTAATGGACTCTAACAGTAAATAAATTGGAAAACAATTCATGTTATTTTGAACTTGCATTTCCTACCTTGTTGTACACCACAGCCCCAGAATGTGTTCCTTCTTCACCCAAAAATGTGTAACCTTTGATCAGCACCTCCTCACTTCCTCTACTCCCAGCTTTTGTCAGCTACTGGTGTCTTCCATTTCAATGAGCTCATTTTTTTAGATTTTACATTTAAGTGAGATCACACAGAATTATCTTTCTGTGTCTAGTTTATTTCACTTAGCAAAATATTCCCCAGATATATCTGCATTTTCCCAAATGATGTCTTTTTATTATTATTCATAGAATTTATTTATTGTTTTACACATACACACAGTTACATAGATACAGTAGTGTCTTATTGGCAGGCAAAGTCATGGCTCTCCATGCATTTCCAAGTGCTATATCCACTGTCCTGTATCATTTACGCATTCTGCTGCTTCAGGCCTGCTACAGCTGCTCTCAGTTGTGCTCACTCACACATCTCTGAAAATCTTGCAAATCAGCAGAAAGCTACCTGGTCTAGGACAAGCTTACTCATGTCTGCTTATATAGCGATTGCTGCTTGGCATCATGGATGTGACCGTGTTGAATATATGTCATCATCTGGCCATCTAGCCTGGGCTTGTTCACGTGTTAGTGGCAGGCTCCAAGGGAGAGAGCAAGAGAAAGCCTTAGGGACCCTAAGCACAGGTTTTTTCCTTTTGCTTTCTATTGGTTAAAGCCAATTATAAGGGAAATCTGCATTTAAGGAGGAGGGAGCTAGGTTCTACTTTTGGAAAGGGAGGAGCTAGTCATATCACAAAGAACATAAATAGTGTGTTTGTAAGCTTTTGTCACTTAACCAGATATGTGACAGATACAATTCACAAAAAGAAATGCTTCCTCTTGCTCATGGTTTCGGGAGATGCAGTCCATGATCAGCTGGCTCAAAGGCAGCAGTATCATGGTGGAAGAGTGTGGCAGAACAAAGATGCTTAGTTCATGGCTTTCAGGAAGTGGAGCAGAGTCATGGTGCTACAGAGCAAAGAGCCCAGGATGAGACATAGTTCTCAAGCTCATGTCTCTATGCCCCACCAAGACATGCTCAGAAGTGTGCTGTATCTACCTTTTAGGGAGCTCCTAAGCCAATTGGGTAGATGACTAAGTTTAACTGTCACGGAGAGCAAGGAATTGGGATCACTTTGTCGATCAGTCTATCACCGTTTTCTGCTTTGCAGACTTAGTACATGAGTTTTTATATACAGGTTTATGCTTGGAAATCATTTTACACAATTTATGACTGCATATACATTTTATAACTTATTTGAATATATAAAACTAAAATATAAACCCAGAGATTTGGTAAGATCTTTGAGAAAAAGGGACATGCCTCATTCATCTCTTTATCTTCCGTAGCACAGAGCACAGCAGACTGAATTGAGACTCAAAATAGTTGCTGAGTCAATTTCATCAACCTGCAATGAAGAACACATGGAGCATCACATTTGGGTGTCCTTCCTTCCCCACCTGGCCTAAAGGGAACACAAAATTCTAACTCAATATGATCTCCCAGTGTCATGGGGATAGATCACACACTTCCCAACTTGATGGAGAGAAAGAGTTGAACCATATTAAATTTATGTGACTTGCTACTGCTTCAAGGGAAGACACAAGATTGATTACTTCAGATTGCTATAACATTGGCCCCAAACCAACAAAAACAAAACTATCCTAAAAACACAACTAAACTAACACTGGAATCAGAGAGGCCAGAAGTCCTATCCTGTACTATAGTGAGGTGAAAACAGGCAGAATAGACTTCCGGGAAGATGGTGACCGGGTAGGCAGCAGAGAGAGAACCTCCCAGAGGATTACCACCCAAACAATGAAATATAACAATATGAAGACAGAAATAAGGACTTCCGGCAAGAAGACGACCAGCCGAGAGAGCGAGTGTGGAGGGAAGAACGGCTTCAGCTCCTGAACCCGACAGAGAACGCGCTACTGGGACAAACTGCACCAAACCGGGCAGCGCTCCGGGATCCCGCTCAGAACCCCACCCCGCAGCCGGCGCTGCGCGAACTGGAGCAACAG
>PVLD010008864.1:0-73550 GCA_004027595.1 Dinomys branickii | reverse complement strand
TGGCCGCAGACAGCTCCTTGGTGCTGCCCTAGCAGAGCAGGTTCATTCAGCAGAGTCCTCCCCAGCTCAGGACCCGGTGGCACATGCCCGGGGTGGGAACGGGGCCGGGAGGTGTGTGAGGAAGCCCTGATGCAGGAAGTGACCTCTGAGCAGGGCGTACCGCAGGGAGACACCCCGACCCACGATGCCTCCCCATGCCTAGCCCTTCCCACGAGCCAGGACACTGTTGGGGCCTTCCGAGCACTGTCACCCTTTCTCCAGCAGCTCAGGACTTAGATGGGTCTGAGCCGCTGCCGTGACCACTGTGTGTTCCCTCCTGATGCGACCAAGTTCCGCTCTCCTGCTGCCTCCCCCACCCACAGCCACCCAGCCCCCATCAGGGCAGGGTGCCAGGTGACTGATCCAGGATACAGGACAGGTCACCGTATCTGAGGGCACTGACCTTTAGAAGGACAGACACACGCTGTGTCTAGGCATCATGGTGTCAGTGACAACAGCTTTTCTGAGGAGGAAGGCCAAGCTCCCCCCAGGCCTGCTGAGGAGACACGGACGGGCAGCAGGTCGAGAAACCATTCCACAAGTCCCCACCTACCTGGCCCCGGGCTTGCTGGATCTTCTCATGTAGCCGCTGTCTAAGGACATCCAGGGCAAAGACGGAGCTAGGTTCTGTGGCATGGCCATCTGTAGGGACAGGGATGGGGCTGGAAGAGGACCCTCCATTCCTCCCCAGGGCCCAGCAACTACGCCTCAGCCTCTACTTCCTGGGCCCTACACCACGGCCGCTCGTGGAACTGCGGGTCAATCAGGTACACCCTCCACTTTGTCAACCTGGCTTGGTCCCCACAACCACTGCTAGTACAGGCAACTGACTCCCAAGTAAGTCACTGAGGTGTAAGAAAACACCTCCTACCAAACAAGCTGCTCCAGGCCTCAGAGGGACAGCCTAGCCCCTTAACATCCTACAGGCCACCCACCCTCAGAGCAAGGCTGATCTTTGCTCCTGGAGTGACAGTGCCTTTTCTTACCAGCAGAGGGAGCCACGCTTTCATCCAAACCCTGTATACAAGGCCCTGCCTGGGTTGTGCCCCAAACCCTCACCTGCCAGGGATCCTGTGGGGCTGGAAATCTCTGTCTTGCTAACTGCTGCTGGCTTTTTGGCCCCAGAAGGCACCAGGGACTTCACCCCCACAGACTTGGCCTTGTGCTCTGCAGACTTCTGTTCCCCTTCTCGGGACTTCCTTTGTGTTTTCTTCCTTTTCTTCTTTGGTGGTCCAGCAGCTTCTGAGCCTGGAGCTTTGCCAGCTGAAATATGAAATGATAGAAGAGTTGTGAGCTCAGACCCAAGTCACACAGCGGGCAGGAATGTCCTTTAAGGGCTTTAATTCCCAAGCACGCAAGGAGACAAGCTCGACAGAGGAGCCGGCAGCCAGCGCTGTATCCAAAGCTAAAACCACACAGCGCCTAGCAGACTGACCACGCAGCAAAAACGAACCACCTTCGCGGGCATTCTGCTGTGAGAATTATACCAGGTCCAGCCTCAAGGATATTCACGTAACAAAGCCGGGCGCGGTGGCACACGCCTGTAATCCCAGCGCTCTGGGAGGCTGAAGCAGGAGGATCATTGAGAGTTCGAGACCAGCCTGGGCTACAAAGTGAGCTCAAGGGTAGTCTGAACTGGGTAACAAGACCCTGTCTCAAAAAGGCAACCCCCCCCCAGGGTATTCACATAACATTATCAAAGACAAAACTATGATCATCTAAACACCCATCCTCAGCAACAAATTATAGCACCGCTTGGTACAAACAACTACTACCTACTATAACGCTGGCTTTCACTTTCATGGGTGAGGAAAATGTGCGTAATTTAAATTCCAAAACAAAATGTGAATCAGTCTCAAAGCATGAAACTCACACACAGGCTAAAGTCTAGAAAGACAATACTAAGCCACAACTAAGGGGGGAAAAGCTCCCTCAAATTTCAAAATTTCCTATAAGGAGCATATTCCTTTTACAAAAACGAAAACCTGTCTTCTGTCTAGCAGTTCCCTGTTAACCCTACTGCCCTCCTCCTCGGGGCCCATGCCCCAGAGCCTGCGTTCCCCTCTCGGGGAGACCCGGAGCCCTCTTCTTCAAAGGCTCTTCTGCCTGACCGACCTCCCCCGTGTCCCTCCCAAGCCGCCCGCGCCAGCCGAGCTTCCGCCCCGCGCAGAGGGGGCTCGGGCTGGCGCCCAGGACAGGTTCGAGGCCGTTTTCTCCCGGCAAACAGCAGACTCGTCCTGCTGGGGGCGCTCGGGCAACCCGAAGATGGGGACAGCCGGGCCCCGATCCCGACGCTGACCCCGGCCCCGGCCCCGGCCCCGGCCCGGCCCTGGCCCAGATCTCGACCCTGACCCGCGTTACCCCTCTCGCGCCTCGGCCGCTCGGGCCTGGGCTGAACGCAGATCTTCCTGGCCAAGTCCTGCAGGTAGGTGTCCTTGGCGAGCAGGGAGGCCATGGCTACGACCCTCGGGAAGGCCGGATGTGCTCGGTATTGCCCCACACTCGGGTCTCAAGACCGCGCGACTCGCAGGAAACCCCAGCTCAGCAGGCAGGCGAGCGCGGATTCGCCAGCCCGGCTGGCGCGGGGCATTGTGGGCGGGGGTAGCGCGGGGCATTGTGGGTCCGCCCTGGAGTGTGGTGTACGGTAGAAGCGGCGCTGCGGGCCGCGCCTGTAGGCTTTTCGCCTGGGCCTCGCCCTACCGAAACCTGCAGGACACCCTGGCCGTGAAATGCATGTGGGATGATGAGGGCGTAACCCCTGCCCAGGAGCTGTCGCGGCGGGACTGAAGGGAGTCCTCGCAGTGGGGACCCGCTCTACCACCCCTTCCACAACGGGGCCAAACCGCGATCCACCCTGGCTCCTCCTCCCCTTCCAGCGTCCCGCGCACCCCATCCTACCGCCACCGGCGTCCTGCCCGATTTGGGCATACATAGCAATTAGATGAGGTGCAAACTAAAAACAGCTATAAAAAGACACGGGGACCAGTGTGGCAGGGACACCAGGTGACAGAAAACATTCGCTCATTTGGGCAGAATGATGGTCAGAGGCCTGAATAACGTTCTCTTAGGCAATGATGAGCAGTTTGCGGATGGAAGTTCAAATGATTTTTACATACGAGGAAGCGTGAGCGTAAGTGCAAAGGTCTGAACCCCGAAAGGACCTAAAGGGGTGTTGTTTATACACACTACTTATAATACTTTTCCCTGGGTTCTAGCATCCTCAAAATGAAATTCCTGGAATCAAAAAGGTGCTATTATAGACAGGACTGACCAGGATTCAGCACTGGTGGCCTTAAGTGGCTTCGCGGGAGTCCCTAAGACAAGCTCTATCTGACCCAGGCTTCTGTGAAGTGGGCCTCTCTTGTGAAGTCCTGCCAGGGCAACAGCTGTGCTGAGGAGCCCAGAGACCTGAGCTGCTTCTGGGGCAACTTCACAGCTGAATGGTACTGGCCAAGATGAGAAAGGCTGTGATATAAAGATGTTATTCCTCAAACTTTTTGAAAGCAGTGTGCTTCCACCTGCTGGTAAGACCTTTTTCTTCCTTCCTGGTTCAGGACGGGCCGACCCACAATCAAAACACTATCTTACCAGTGGAAGACTCTCCCTCCACTTGACCTACACCCCAGGGCCAAGCCCAAGTTCCTCCCGCCTGCTGCTTTCTGTTGAGCTGTAGAGGGCTTGGGCCCCTGGCGGCAATCAGCCTGTTACCCAGGCCAGCAATGCTAGGGACAGGGGCCTCCCTCTCCCTTCTTGGGAGGGACTTGGTGTGGAGATGGCAGTTGAGGCACTGCTGAACCCTCATCTCTCCTGGTCTAACACTGCTGCCTTGCCCCAGCACTGGGTTTCTGCATGTTACGGTGAACCTGGCACAATCCCAGGTGAGTTCCTCCAAGGCTCAAAACATGTTTCTACTGCTTCACTTCCCAGCCCCATGCCAGGGCACAGCTGCCATTCCAAGCCTGCATCTGCTCCCTGTGAAATGCAGGCTGAGCTCCACCAGGGGCGACAGTGAGAAAGCGGTCACATCAGTGGCAGGGGTGCTGGGGCCACTCGATATGCAGTAACAGCAGCAGCTTTTTCATTCGCCAAACATGGAGGACTTGCTGGGTGCCCATGGGAGAGGCTCAGTCTGGATCCCAAGTGAAGAGCTGATGCCCAGATATGGCTGGGCACCCAGGGGTGGACCCACACTGGCCAGGAATGAGGACAAGGAATCAGTGTGAAAGGATGGCAGTGTTTTTATTTGATCTCATTACAAAAGTGGCAGAAAGGACATGGCAGCAGGATACGGGGAGAAGCTTCTCACATGGGCCTGCCGTGGCATCCAGCCTATGGCACAGATGTGGGTGCTGGGGCAAAGGCAGCGGGAGGGCTCTGCAGAGGCACTGTGGCCCAAGGATGGGAGGCTAGGCTTGGCCTACGCCACCGACTTCGGGTGGCTCCCAGTTTTAAACTTGGCGAGGCTGCCTTCTGCCATCAGACATAGCCCTTGACCAGTCAAAGCCCTCAACTTCCATTGACCTGTCCAGCCAGGAAGATAGCAGCTGGAGATGATGCCGGGTCACCCTGGAAGTGGCTGAACTCTGCCCAGTGGTCCTGGGAGGCAGACCCCAGCCTGACCAGTTTCCTAACTAAGGAGGTCAAAGTGGCTCCTGAGCCCTGTGGTCTCTTAAGTGAGGTACAGTGGGCATCCAGAGGAGAGGGCTGGACTTTGTTCCTAATAAACCAGGGGCACAGGGAGCCACCCCAGGAAGCTCAGGTATGCTCTGTGGGGCCGGAGCCACCAGCATGGGAGTGGGCAGTGGCTGCAACCTGCAGGGAGCCTGTGCCAGGCTCCGGGGATGCCAGCAGAGGGGCTGAGAGGCAGTCAGCGGAGTCTGTGTCCAGGTCCAGCCTCCAGTAAGCTTCGCACAGAGGCAAGTCATTAGCTTCACAAAGACTTGAGCTTTTCCACCACCAGAAACCCCAGGGAGGGACAGGAGCAGGCAGAGAGGAAAGCCGGGGAGGGGAGAAGCAAGATAGAAGCAGAGTTAAGAAAACGACCACCACCCCAAGCTGCCATCCCTTCCTCTACTCTGCAGCCCTAGCCAGGGGAGGGGTTCATGGCAGCTGCCCTTCCTCCTGGAAGGAGAAAGCCAATAGGCTGTAGGACCTCAGCAGGCCCACCTTCCCACTGAGCTGCAGTCTCGTGGTCCGATTTCCACGTGGGTCTCTCGTAGCCCCTCTGGGGTCCCAATCTGCAGTAGCTGGTGTGGGGCTGAGACTTTGGAAGCAGCCCCTGACAGCAACACTCCTGCCTAGGACCTGACCTAAAGGGGTGACAGAACAAGGGCCGCAGCACCACTGCTCCAGCCCTGTGACTCCCAGGGCTCTCGGTGCGCTCAGGTGCAGGCGGAGAGACAGGCTACTGCTCACAGCAGTGGCTACTTACAGCAGGGATGGCCCACAGCTAATGTGTACTCAGTGGCCCTGGCCTCTCCCATGCCAGCCTCAGAACTGGCCAAGACACAGAGTGGCACCCACAGGAGAGCAGGGCAGAGGCAGAGCCAGAGAGAGTGAGCAGCAGAGAGGGCAGAGAAGGCAAACACTGGCGTATGTGCAGCACAGGCAAGAAGGGTATCAGAGCCCAGGCACTGGCAGGTGACCATGGTAGACAGGTAGCTGCTTCACCACAAGGCTGAGGGAGGGAGGGGCTGGCTAGAGTGGACAGGACACCCACAGAAAGGAACACAGGCTGGTGCGGGTGCAGACCAGGGCCTACAGGACCTTGGCACTTACGGTTCCCAGGGTTCCCAGCCCAGCTCTGCTGCGTGCCCTCAGGCCAGACCCCCTCCCGCTGGCTGGCATTCCACTGAGGCTGAGTGACTGCCCCACGGCTACTCCATCATGGCCCCTGGGCCAGCAGCTGCCTCACAGACAGTAACATGGAGACTTGAAGAGCTTTGCTCTGGGAGGGCAGGCCTGGGCTACCTCAGGACCAGGTCCACCTCCCTAGGAGGATCTAGGAGCAAAGCCAGCCCCAGAACTCCGGAGAACTCCAGAACCGCTCCAGCCTGGGCAGACTGGGCTCTGTACAAAGGGTCCAGGAGGGAGAAGGTCTGTGTAGAGACACAGGGTGACCTAAGCTTTACGACTGCTAGATGCAAGCTGCACTCAGTCAATGGAGCAGAGGAAAGGCCTTCAGCCTCACTTTCACCCAGGTAGATATTACTTTAGAATCTGATTTCCAAGGCCCCTCCAGCTCAGGGGGTGTAAGGTCTCACGACCACAAGGGCTAGGGTGACAGTTCCTGCCCACCACTGCCCCTTGAGGCCAACATGCAGGAGGCCACAGCTCCGTGAGCAAGCTGTGGTTACCAGAAAGCACACATCCGAGCGCCCCAGGCTTGGGTCCATGCCCTTCTCGGCTCAGTCTCCCTCTTCCCTCCCGGGGCTGCCCTGTCCCCACACTGTGGGTTCGGTGACATCCACATGGAACTGCACCCGGGCAAGCAGTGGTGTTCCTGCACGTGGGTGTGGGCCTGGCACTTAGTCCCAGCTGAAGTATCTGCATATGGGTTCAAGAGCCACGTGCAGCGAGCCCCAGAGGAGGGCTGTGCCTGGCCCCATGGGATGGACACCCTTCTCCAGACTTGGCCTCCCTGACACAGACGTCCATTGCTCAGCACTGAGGGAAAGGCCCGACCCTGCGGGCAGCTGTGAGCAGTCTGTCCATCAAATGCTCTGTCTGGGGACCCCAGGCCCTTCCAGGCCGGTGCCCCGCCTGCTGGCTCCGCCCTATTTGTACCTGGACGAGTAATACTCCTCCTCCAGCTCGTACAGGTCGGTGGAGACCTCGTCCCGCAGTGTGATGAGCTTGCGGTCGCACTCCTCCTGCAGGGCACGCAGCTGCTGGTTGCGCTGATCAATGGCCTCGTTCACTGATGGGAAGTCATTGAGGATCAGGAACTGCTTGAGGTCAGACACCAGCTTCATCAGGGACTCGCCTGCTCGGACCTGTAGCCATCAGAACCAGGGCAGGCACAGGGTGAGGGCACAGCAGCGGCCTCCCGGGGCGCCTCAGCTTCCTCATGTGCAAAGGGGGCTGCAGACTCGAGCCAGAGGATGAAAACGGAAACACTAGAACCCGAGGTGAGGGGCCAGGACCCTGTACCCACACTGACGGGGACTTGGGGCCAGCCTGCCCCATAGCTCTGCCCCGCCCTGGTCACTGAGCTCCAGGCCCATGGGCCTGACGGACGGGCTGTGCACGTACACATCTGCACACTGCTCTCAAAGGAAGCCTACAACCTCTCCCACCTTCTGCCTCGCTCTTCTCAGCGATGGCAGTTGAGCGGGTTCCTGGGTGCCTTTCCCTGTATGTTTCCATCTGTGGGTACACACCTGTGGGGAAGCCTGGCTTGCTGGGGTTTTCCTTGGACATCAGTAGCACGAACCTCTTCTCACTCACAATGACTTAGAACCCTCAGGTCAGCAGGAAGGGCCAGCCCCCTCCTGCCCACCACACAGTACCTGGGTGGGCTGGGATGACCAGTGAGTGCCTTTCTTGGGGACAATCTCCTGAGAACAGACTTGCCCCCACCTCATTCAAGGGATGAAACCAAAGTAGCTCTGTGTGTGCGTACCGAAGACCTAACTCCACTGGGAACCCCTCCTGGAACCCTGGCCATGTCCTCCACCCCCAGCAACTTACAATGTTGGCAGCTCGCACGTGCATCTCATAATTGTCCTGTTCACCCTGAGTGGCACGTGACACCTGTGTCTCATCCTCGATCTGCGGGTAAGCAAGAGAGCCTAGGATCAGCCCAGCTGACCAGTTCTGGAGTCCCCACTGATGGCCCAGCCTGGCACACAGGAACCAGCCAGTTGTCCAGTGTGGCCACGCTGCCACAGCCAGTCTGCCTTGCCTCCTACAGCCCCAGCATCCCTCTCATCACACTACTGGCAACATTCAGTTCCCCTTCTCATGTTTTGCTCTATGGACACTAGCAGCTTCACTGTGGCCCAGGCACAGCTGCCTGCTATGACAGCTGAGCGAGGCACAGGGACAGGGTCTTCCTGAACCAGGCCACGTGTTTGTTGGGTGTGGAGGCATATTTGGCTAGGACCTGTGTGCTGGCTCAGGCACTAGGTAAATCGTTGAATGATGGTAAAAAAAACAACAACAAAAAAGAAATGCACTTGCTTTTTTTTTTCAGTTTTGAGACAAGGTCTTGCTATGCAGTTCAGGCTGGCCTTGAGTTCACTATGTAGCCCAAGCTGGTCTGGAACTCACAGCGATCCCCCACCTCAGCCTCCCAGGAGCTGGGATTACAGATCTGCACCACCATACCTGGCAACAATGCATTTTGTTGAGGAGTATTTCCTGATCACTGCCAGGGCACTGGGCTCCTAAGCACTACTGCTGACCCATCATCCAAGCCTGGCCTGCTATTCCAGGTTCACAGATGGGCAGCTAGAGGTTCACGTTGTCTCAGAAATAAACACAGGAGGCAGATGTGGTGGTGCACACCTGTCATCTCAGCAGTTGGAGGCTGAGACAAGAGGATTGCTGTGAACTCAAGGCCGCCTGGACTGCATAGGGAGACCCTCTCAGAAGAGAAGAGAAGGGGAAAAAGAGAAGAACAGGGCAGGGCAGAGCAGAGCCAGGACACAGCCCGGCACATCTGGCTCAAAGGTCCCAGGAGCGGACCTGGACAGAGCTTCCAGTAGGGCCGAAGGAGGGAATGGAGAGGGCATAGGCTCAGTGATTAAGAGCGGGACTCCTTGAGTTCAAAGCCAACTCTATCAGTTAGCTGAGGGACTTTGGGCAAGTTATTGAGTTAAAAGAAGAAGAATCAAGATATATCACATACAGGTACCAATTCCTTGTGATGAATGCGATCGTTATGTGTATCTAAATGAAGCTGAGCATGGTGATACATGCCTATAATTCCAGCACTAGGGAGGCTGAGGTAGGAAGATCACTGAAAGTTCAAGACCAGCCTGGGTGGGCTACAAAGTGAGCTCAAGGCCAGCCTGAACTGTATGGCAAGACCCTGTTTCAAAAAGACCAAAAAAAAAAAAAAAAAGTATAGTTAAATAGTACCAATAAACTTAATTTAAAAAACAAGTTATTGAGTCTTCTGGGCCTCAGTTTCCCCTTCTGACTGTGGCGAGGACAACAGCACCTGCCCCGGAGTCCAAAGGGGGAGGAAGCAAAGCACCACAGCCATCACGAGGTGGCCTGGCCTGTCCCATTTCATCATGAGTGTCGATAATGTCACCTCCAGTTGTCACCATCGTGGTCAGCTGAGCGGGCTGTGGGCAGCTGTGAGAATGATCCCTTTGGTGCAGCACTGGGGTCAACCTGACCCCAACCAAGACACTGAGTGCTTTGCCAGCCTGGAGGGGCCTTCCCAGCTTCTGGCCTTCCCCGTTTCTCTTCTGTTCACTCTCACACGCAGCAGCAACCAGCACTTAGTCACTCATCCTGTTCCAGGCCCCGAAGTAACCGCTCTATAGGAACTGATCAGGAGGGCCCACAAGGCTAGGGAAACTGAGGCACCAAACAGTGAAATCTCTTTCCATCAAGCCTACGTGGCTGGCCGTTGTGGTGCACACCTGCAGTCCCAGCACTTGGGAGGCTGAAGCAGGAGGATCATTGTGAGTTCGAGACCAGCCTGGCTACAAAGTGAGCTCAAGGCCAGCCTGAACTGCATAGTGAGGTCCTGGGCCTGGAGCTCCTGCAGTCAGCCTCCACCACGCCTTGTAACTATGGGCACCTTTGCTTATCTGTCCTCCTCTTCCTTATGACACCCTGTCACCCCTACCCACCCCAGAATGCTTTCCGCACAGGGCTGTGTCTGACCCCGCCCCTGCCCCCCTGGAGATAGTGGGTGGGTGTGGGGCTCCCGTGCCCTGCCGTGCACTCTCCAGGCTGCTCCCGAGGAGGTCTCTGAGGCCCGGGCAGTGCCCACAGCCCTCACCTTGGCAGTTTTGATGATCTCAGTGAAGTTGTCCATGATAGACTTGACGTCATCCTTCAGCCGCTTGTTGTAAGACTGCAGCAGCGTCTCCTTGCTCTGGGGCAGGGCTCTCTGCTGGGCCATGGCTGGCTCGGGCGGCACAGGGCAAGGCCAAGGTGTCTGACACAGTACAGGACAGAGCTTCGCGTGGGCGAGACGGGCTCAGCCACCCTCCAGCACCTGAGTAGAACATGCGGAACTCCGGGGAGCACCTTCCTGCCGCATAAAGTCCTCCCACCATTCAAACGTGGATAGACCCGTTCCTCGGCAGGCGCTGCGGGGTCAGGGGCTGTCCCTGGCCCACTCCTCTCCCTGCGCAAGCGCACCCAGCACCCGAAAGGCCAGCCACACTGCCCAGTCCAGCGGGTGGGCACTCTGAACGCCCCACCTGCCTAGGGTCATTCCACCAGCCTGGGGCTGCCCCGCGCAGGTGCAGAACACTCCGTCGGGGACTGGGTGTCTCAGCCCCGACGCCTCGGCCTGGCCGCCGGTCCCCGTCCCTCCGATCCCGCCCTGCGTCCTGGGCACCCTGAGGCCTTTTCTTCCCAGGCCTTGCGGCACCAGGCTTTGGGACTGGCCCCACAAGAAGGCCAACCTGCCCAGGCACTCAGGATCACCCGGTGCTGCGCTTACCCACGCTTTTGCGGGCCCAGGCGCCCAGCTGCAGCGTCCCCGCCCCGGCCCACCTTCCCGAGCTGGGTGAGAAGCCGCTTTAGGCACCGCCCCCAACAGAGATTTAAGGAGTCCTGTCGCTTTAAATTCGAGGTCCCGCTCAGATGCCAGCTCTCGCGATAGCCGCAGCTGCTTGCAAATTACCCATAAGTCCTTTTTCTTTCTCTTTCTGTCAGCCTCCCGAGATGGTGGGTTTGGTATCTGTGTCCTTGGGTCTTCCTATGGGATCTATCCGCTGCCATCCGCCTCTGGCCGCGGCCGCGCGGGTTCCCCGCTTCGCCCTAGTGTTGGGAGAGCTCTTCTGGGCATGGCAGGGAGACACTGAGCCGGCTGCCCGGCGACAGGGAGCGGGTGGGCTGGTCTCCGTGCCGCCGGCTTGGAGTTGGCTCGGGCCCTGGGTTCTGCGCCGGGCGGCGGCTTGGCACACAAACCGCGCCGCAGAGCAGTCCGTCCGCGCTCCGTGCCGGTTCTCCGGGTTCAAGTGTGCTTGCAGATGATGTACAAAATTTGGCTTGTCCAAGGACGCCTACGACCGCCTGACCGTGAGGGTCAATGATGCGCAAGCAGGGTCGTCGCTGGGGCCGCGGGCGAGGCTCGGGCCGGCTGCCGAACGCCCTTGCCGCGGTCAGCCTGCCCGAGAAGTCTGCACCCTCGCCCCGTGCGGGAGTCGAGGAGCAGGAGGCTTAATCGGATTTTTCTTTCTGTTTAGCCGAAAGGGAAGAAGGCTAAGGGGAAAAAGGTGGCCCCGGCCCCTGCTGTCGTGAAGAAGCAGGAGGCCAAGAAGGTGGTAAATCCCCTGTTTGAGAAGAGGCCGAAGAACTTTGGCATTGGTAAGGAATGAAGAGCTAGACTGGCTTTTTAAAATGTTTATGTTAGTAAAAAAGGACGTGGTGGCGCACGCCTGTGCCTGTAATCCCAGCTTGGAATGCTGAGGCAGGAGGATCGCCTGGATTCAAGACCAGCCTCAACTGCCTAGCGAGACCCTATCAAACAAAGCCCCAAGTGTTGAGTTTTGTAGGTATCAGGGGCTATGTATCCCAGCCTGTTGGCCGTTAGATTTATTCTGCTGCTTATTAGAAAGCTGAACGTGCCATGGGGACGGTAGTGGTGTGCTTGGTGGGTGTCTTAAGCCTTGGGCTTCAAGGGATGATGGGCTGGACTTCGTACAGAGGAAAGGAGTCACTGGTCCCCCAGGTCCAGGTGTTTGTGTGCAGATGATGTGAAAGAATATTTGCTATCTGAAGGATGGTGATGACATTTCAAACCACCAAGATCGCTGATGCACCAACACCTTCTTGGTGGCCCCATTATGCCTGGGACCCATGGTGAGCGCCTCACTCATACTCTTAAACTCTTCTTAGGACAGGACATCCAGCCCAAGAGAGACCTCACCCGCTTCGTCAAATGGCCCCGCTACATCCGGCTGCAGCGACAGAGGGCTATCCTGTACAAGCGGCTGAAGGTGCCTCCTGCGATTAACCAGTTCACCCAGGCCTTGGACCGCCAGACAGGTGGGCTTCTGTGGTGGGGAATCTACCTCGCTGCCACCCATGGTGCATGGCCAGCCCTATGGTCTTTAACAAAGCTGGCAGCATAGCTCTGTGGGCCTTGGGTACAGTCCCTAGTAGTATCAAGGACCTAGCATTACATCATGCTAAGTAACAGGCTGGAACTTAAAACTGCAGTGCCTAACTGAAGGATGCTTTCCTAGCTACCCAGCTTCTTAAGCTCGCTCACAAGTACAGACCAGAGACTAAGCAAGAGAAGAAGCAGAGGCTGTTGGCCCGGGCAGAGAAGAAAGCTGCTGGCAAAGGGGACATCCCCACTAAGAGACCACCAGTCCTCAGAGCAGGTGAGGGGCCCCTCAAGGGTGGAACATGGAGGGCTGGGCTGTGCAGTGATGTCTTAATTTTTTTCACCTGAATTTCTTCACCTGAAGTCACTATAAATCAAGCTTTTTAACACTGAGTCACAGCTGGTTACAACTGCATTCTTGGACCAGAGCAACCTTAGCATGCACACTTACCTTGTTTGTGTTCCAGGTGTTAACACTGTCACCACTCTGGTAGAGAACAAGAAGGCTCAACTGGTGGTGATTGCACACGACGTGGACCCCATTGAGGTAGGTCTGCTGAGTTTCTGAGTAGCGATTCCTGCGCCAGGGTCTTAGGGCAGAATGGGGAACCCAGGGTAGGTGTAATCCTGAGTCTGGCACAGGTAGCCAGGATAGCCCCTTGCATTTGAGGATGGTGCTGATAAGTTGTTTTGTATTAGCCAGCTTTAAACTGCTGAGACAAAGTGCCTTTCATACACAGCTTGGAGGCTGAAGGTTTTATTTAGTCCATAGTCAGCTGGCTCCAAGGCAGAAACCAGAATTCAGGCCATCACTGCCAGAGGGGAAGGGGCTGGGGGCAAGTACAAGTGACCCACATCCTCCAACTTTGCCCCACCTAGGAGCACTTTCAGCTGGGAACTCAACAGTGGACTAAGTATGTTACTTCTGTAATCAGACATGTTCCAGAAGTGCCATTTCTGAACATAGGAGCCTT
This sequence comes from Dinomys branickii, assembly GCA_004027595.1. NCBI lineage: Eukaryota > Metazoa > Chordata > Mammalia > Rodentia > Dinomyidae > Dinomys > Dinomys branickii. The sequence continues at coordinate 60,284 of PVLD010008864.1, read as the reverse complement.
TGGGGGGACATTGTGAGACAATAGCATTTGAGTCTGTGTGGCACTTGCAATGATGTGAATCTCTCACTGAATTACACCATGAAGTGTAAATATATGAGCTTTTTAACCCTGAGCAGTTGCCACCAAGCCAGCTCTTCTGTGACTGGTTTTGGTCAGAACACGCTCTTCAGCCAATCCTCTCTTCCAGCTGGTTGTGTTCCTGCCTGCCTTGTGTCGCAAGATGGGGGTCCCTTACTGCATCATAAAGGGGAAGGCCAGGCTGGGGCGTCTGGTCCACAGGAAGACCTGCACCACTGTTGCCTTCACACAAGTCAACTCGTAAGTGTACAGCCAGGGCTTAGTCTGGGCCTTGGGACTTTTGAGAACTGTCTTTGTGCATGGAGTACTTTGAATGCCGATGATGGTTAAGAATTTCTTCACCTGAATAACCCATGTGGTCATGTTTTATCTGAGGCAAAAAGGCTTGTATTTCAAGCCAGAGTGGAGTCATTTCAGCTATCTTAACTAAGGTACCTAAGGCTAAATGCCCATTTCTCTTTACCCCCACCTTGTTAGGGAAGACAAAGGCGCTCTGGCTAAGCTGGTGGAGGCAATCAGGACCAACTACAATGACAGATATGATGAGGTAAGCAGTGATTTCATGCAGGTGATATCCTGGGTAAATCGAGCTTTTCTTAAAGGTCTGATAAGCAGTACTGCTCAGGGTTGTCCAGTTGGACACGAGTTGTTGGTGGTGAGTGCGTGCTGTCAGCCCCTGGGTTAGGCATTAAAACTGGGTGAGACACATAGGACAAGTGCTGTACCGCTGAGATAGCCCCACCCTGTGCTTGTGCTCTGAAAGCCTTGGCGGACGACAGCCCATGCCGACTGCTCTTTGTCATTTCAGATCCGTCGTCACTGGGGAGGCAATGTCCTGGGCCCCAAATCTGTGGCTCGCATCGCCAAGCTGGAAAAGGCAAAGGCTAAAGAACTTGCCACTAAACTGGGCTAAGTGTACTCTTGAGTTTTCTGTACATAAAAATAATAAATTTGTCTGTAACCCGGTGTAAACCTCGTCTGGAGTGGTAGCAGGTTTGCAGTTAAGGCCAGGCCAGGCCAGGCCAGACGCTTGCATGAAAATGACATAAGTGCTGAGGAGTTTTTATTTACAGTAAAAGCAAGCTCCAAGCTCTGAATAGGGACAGGGTTGTACTGACCCTGTCACACTGCAGGTATCCGGTGTAGGAACTTCTTACACCACAGATAGGATGTGGCTGCACACAGTCCGTACCTGGGGTAGGAAACAACGTGAAGCTGTCCAGCTGCACATAGGTGCAGGGGGGAGGGCCAGGGCTGTGTGGACTGACCAGGTAATGATGTACTGCATGTGCTCATTCCTCAGGGTGACTCTCGTTTGCCCCCCAATGGGTCCTCCAGGCACAGTGCTCTCTGCGGAAACAGTGGGCTCCTGTGACCCCTAAGGCCTTTGCCTAGAATCTATGGCTTTCATGTCCCTCCTCTCCCCAAGATCTCCCAGTTTTCTCTGTTTTAAGGCCTGCCCAACTACACACACACACATCCCCTACCCCCATGTGGGGCTGCAGTGGGTAGGAAGTTGGCCAGGAAGCAAGGGTGTAAGGGTATTTCCACAGCAGCCTGCTGTGCCTCTGGGGTAGGCCACAACATACTGAAGTCTGCGTCAATGAAAACAGGGTCTGCGCCTGTGGTCCTGGCCATGGCCTCCAAGTCCCGGTAATACCAGTGGTTCCTTTCTGGGTTGTTCTCGGGGACAAAGGGCTTCCTGGTTTCTGTCAGCCTCACCACACCAGTTAGGTCTACTTCTCCCTCAACCTACAAAGAAGTGTGAGGCTATGCTTTATTGGAGGCCAGGTGATAGGGGCCCTCATAAGACAGACTGCCCTTTGTTACCTGGCCTCTCTGCCGGGTCTCTGGATTCACCTTCTTTCTGGGGACAAATCCTCTGTTTACCAGGATGGTGACTCTAGAATAAGGAAAGCTGCTTCAAGTGGGTAAGGGTTTTATACCAATGAGTTTTGCCCTCTGGACTAGCAAAGCTCCCCACCGTCACTTCACCATCTGGGTGCTCCCCTTTCTGGTTCCCCCATCACATGAGCACAGGGCAAACTGCTATACACACAGTATCTGGGCCAGTGCCCAGACCTAAACCCAGGAACCCCAGGGGCTAACAGCCTGGTGTTTTCATCTGTATGTGTTTTCTCTTTGCCTGGAATGTGCAAAGTGGTGGAGTGCAGGTAGCCCCCAGGGGCACTCACAGCTTCGGCTCCTCCCTGCTGCGCCCCTCATGCTGTACCACAGCAGCTTTGTATGTTGGTCCCTGGGCTTTCTGGGGAAGAGACTGTCAGGAACCCCTTAAGTTTCACATCCAGATCCCACTCAGGAGATGGCTAAGAAGGTTGCTAATCTTGGAACTGGCGATTTGGATCCCCAGGGTCTTACCGAGGTCAGGCTGGGATGGACAGTAAAAATCCAGTTGCTCTGCCAAGCCAGCCAGCACCCAGTGCCAGTGTGACCTACTCACCCCAGGTCAGTGCAGTGGAAGGGGGTGACTACGAAGGCCCCGCTCTCGGCTGAGGAAGAGATCCGCCCGGCCTCCTGGGCTGGGTCCACCATGGTCCGGGGCATTATGTAGAGCTCCTTGGAGTGGTCAAAGTGCCCCTTAACCTTCACTGGCCGATACTCCAGGTCCTTGAGCTCCATTGGGCTACAAGGAGAGAAGCACTGTGGCCAATAAATCTCCTTACGGGGGTTGCAGATAACCAGACCATGAAGGATACAACACAAAGGGGAGGGGCAGGTCCAGTGGAGACCATTGGATCATAGGGTGTGCCCTGGAAGGGGTGGCCCCCAGCTCTAGCCCTGATACCACATGGGAATACAGATTTGTGCTGGCAAAGAAATACAATGTGACTTTCTGTGTGAATGTTTTCCATGAAAGTAACAACCCATATTTGCCAACTGCAAGGCAAATATGGTAACGTTCTCTTCATTAAATGTCTGTCCCACTTTAAGACAGTGCTTTAAGCGTGGGACAGAGGACAGCCGGACCACTTAGAGCACTTTTCACTACTACATGCTCATGGTGAGCCCCATATGACCTGCTGTACTCACCCACTAGCTAAGAAGCCCTGCTACAGGGGCTGTCAGCTCAGGGATTGTTCAAGATCTGAAAGAGGCTGAAACCCAACATGAAAAATGGTGTTCCAAGAGCAATCTGCTGTCAACAGCAAGGCCTGCATGACTGATCCTGAGGGGTCCTGTCTGAGGTGAGGGACCTGACAGGACTGTGAAAAAAGAAAGCCCCCGGTGGGAAGCCACACTCACTCTGCAGGCAGAGGGATGGGCTCAGCCATAACTCTAGACTCTAATTCTGCAATCAGTTTCAGCTTCCATTTCCGGCGCTGGACCTACAAAAACACAGTTTAAGCCAGGCAGAGGGCAGCAGGACCAAGGGCTCGGGGCTACTGGCGCTAGTCGCCAGTCTTTACCTGCCATGTCCCCAGGCCAAAGGCAGTCACAGGGATGAGAAGCAGCAACCACTGGAGGACGGAGTCGTCTGCTTTTGTGGCAGGTGCTTCTGCTGCAGAGCTGCCACACCTGCTTGGCATCCATGCCACCCCTGAGAAAGTGTTACAACACTGCCATGTGGTCAGAAGCCATAAAACACACAGCACTGAGCAGCCAGTTCCTCAGAGGCTCCACTCATGCAGCCCCAGCGATGCAGAAGAGGAAGCAAACAGAAACGTGCTGTCAGGGGCCAACCCGCAGCACCTGTGTCAGGCCCTGCTGCTCATGCAGTGTCCAGCATATGTTTGTGAGTGAACAAATGACACCGAGCTCACTGCTGGCTCCACCACCCACCAGAACCATGTAACCACCTCAGGACTTTTTCTTTGTTTTTTTGCGATGCTGGGGATTGAACTCAGGGCCTTTGCATTGAGCTACATCCCCAACCCTTTTATTTTTATTTTGAAACAGGATCTCACTAAATTGCTGAATTTCCCGGGCTCAAACTTGCAATCCTCAAGCTTCGGTTTCCCACAATGCTGGGATTGCAGACGTGCTCCACCACGCCAGGCTTACTTCAAACTCAAAAATGTGCGGTGGGTTCCAGCGCACAGATCTACACAACTATTCATTTATTCATCCATTTAAAAAGCAGGTACAATTAACAAGAAGCTTGGCCAGGCACTAGCGACTTAGTGCCACACTGGAAGAAACGTGTCATAAACCCAGGGCAGTGGCTTATGCAACTCTCCTAAGCCACTCGCTTCATTGTGCGCCATAAATGCAGACAAGGAACAAAGTACACAGGACCATCAAGCTTTCAGGTCCCGTGAGCCTGCCGGGCCGAAAGAACCCCGGGCTGTTGACCAAGTTCTACTGACGGCCCAGGCAGCAGAAGCCAGGACTGTGAATGCAGAGGCAGCCCGCAACCCGGTGACTCGCAGCGCTATCCTCCAGTCTCTCCGTGCCCTCCCACTCCAAGCTCCGCACGCCTTTCTCACCTGGGCGCGGTGTGACCCCGAGGACACTCCAGGAGGCGTGCGCCTGCAGGGATAGAAAGGCTGGGCTGAGCTCCTGCCCGACCCCGTGACCCTCTGACCTCCCCTCCGCGTCCCACTCCTTCTCCACTCACCCGCCCCACGCAAGCCGCGCGGAACAGCCCCGCTGCCCGCAGCGCCAGCATCCGAGAGGCCACCACCGCCATCATACCCCGCGCTAGCGATCGCTTCCGGGGCAGGGACCTGTGCTTCCGGGGCGGAACGACTACTTCCGGACACTTCCCACGCCTACGTGCACGGTGTCTAGCAGTTGTCATGGGCGAGCCGTCTCACGCGGTTCAGGCCTTCCTGAGCCAACACCCGAGCCTGCGGCTGCTTCCTAGCACCAACAAGGTCCGCAGAGGAAGGAGAGGGGAGCGGAGAGACCGGGACCAGGAGGGACGCAGGGAGAGCGGGAGACCACAGCACTCTTAACCACCCTTGGCTGCCTCCGCAGGTGCGGTGCTCCCTGACGGGCCATGAGCTGCCCTGCCGCCTGCCCGAGCTACAAGTCTACACTCGCGGCAAGAAGTACAAGCGGCTGGCTCGCGTCTCCCCAGCCTTCGACTACGCGGAGTTCGAGCCACACATCGTGCCCAGCACCAAACACCCGTAAGTGGCCGGCGCGCCCTTAGGGGGCCTGACACAGGATCCCTTCCGCCTTGGATCCCGGGGCCTTTGGTGTGGCCGCAGCCTGTGGCTGGACTGCCGTCGGAAGGAGGGGGTGGTGGCAGAGGTCCCACGCTCGAGCCTCCTCTGTGTGCTCGCCTAGCAGTGGCGTCAGGCTGCTGCGCCTACCTTTCGGGAGAGTGAGGTCACAGTCAGTCTGGGTCAGTGGTCCGCTCTCAGCCGCGATATAGAATTGTTTCTGCATCTTCTAAAATCCATGGTTTGACCGCATCACCCTCTCCTCAGCCCTCAGGCGATCCCACTTTGATCCACGTGGCCCTATGTGCCCTATGTGTTCCCGTGTATCTCTTGCACACTGCACCGCTCTCCTTGCCCCCTAGGCACCAGTTGTTCTGCAAACTCACCCTGCGACACATCAACAAGTCCCCAGAGCACGTGCTGAGGCACACCCAGGGCCAGCGGTATCAAAGAGCACTGCAGAAATGTAAGTCACTCTGGCCACCACAGAGGCACAGGCCTCTGACTCCTGTCACCTTCCCTCAGCCAGAGCATGGCTCCTTGTCACCCTTCTTCAGTCCCCCAGTGATGATGCATCTGCCTGGCGCTGGCACAGTGAGTGTTGCAACAACTACCCCTGGCCTCACGGAGCTCCCGGCAGGGATCTGTGCAGAGCCAGAAGCAGGCTGTGAGGGAAGTGTGCTTTGCAATTGGTGGTGTGGTGCATGCAGAGGCAAGAGGCCTGCCCTCAACCGAAGGGCTGGGAGGCTCTTCAGGGTGCTTTCCAGGCCCAGGGCCTATGTTCTGGGGAGAGGACACTGCTGTGATCATGTGAAGCATGATCAGGGCTCAGACTGACACGGAACACATGGCCTGCAGAGGATGGAGGGGACATGGCGGTGCAGCTGTGCAGGGGAAGGGATGGTGTTTTCAAGGTCAGAGGGGAAGAAAAACCACCCTCAGCTGTTTGGTGGGTACAGGAAGGAAGCTGGCTAGAGCGGGGAAAGGGAGTGGCCAGAGGCCAGGCTAGGTGTGCAGGCTGCCAGGAACTGCACTGCCTCTGCCCTTCCATGGGTCAGCACAGACTTAGGTTGGTTTGAGGATGGGAAGACGGGGAAGGGGCCCACAGGTTTCTCTCCCCCAGCACAGACATGCAGCCCACTCCCCAGCATGTGCAAGCACCAAGACCATAAGAACCAGAGTTCTCCTCTGGTTCCTGAACCCATGCTTGCAGGGTTGAGCTCCAGCAGCCTGCAGACACAAAGGACAATAGGGAGATCCCAGAAAGGGCCTTCCACAAAGCAGAAGTTCCTCCTGGAGCCCAGGAGCTGTCAGGGCCAAGCAGTCAGCCAGCTCTGAGAACTCACAGGCCTGGCCCATGTGGCACTGGGGAGGACCTCTATCTGCAGGTGACAGGCTAATATAGCTTCATGCCAGCCTCCCTGTACAGCGACCCCCAGCCACCTGACTGCAGCCTGGCCAGGTGCCCCCTGTGCTGTACTGTGCTCACCTGGTGAGGTGGGCTCTGGCACTAGCAGAGTGCACGCAGGGACCAGGGCTTGATGGGCCCCACGTGAACCGGCTTGTTCCCCAGATGAGGAATGTCAGAAGCAAGGGGTGGAGTTCGTTCCTGCATGCTTGCTGCATAAGCGGAGGAGGGGAGGCCAGATGAACGGGGACAAGCCACCAGGTCTAAAGGACGCCTTCTGGCAGCCAGAATCCAGTGATGAGGAGGCAGCCCTGAGTGATGACAGCATGACAGACCTGTACCCACGTAAGTGCAGGCCTGCCCCTGCAGCTCCAGACCCTGGCCCACCTGTCTGGTCCTGTGTCGCCCTCCCTGCTAGGTGTCCTGCTATCCTGGCCCTGGCGCGGCTGCTCTCATTCACCCCTGCAGAGAGCACCTTTTCACCTGCAGCCTCAGCCCTGTGCCTGTTCTTCTAGCCGAGCTGTTCACCAAAAAGGACGGAGGAGGGCCTGACAACGGAGGTGACACCAATGACTTTCTGATGGACCAGGAGGAGGAGAAGCCAAGTCCCCAAGGAGGGAAGTGCCCCAGGCACAGGAAAGACATGAAAGTGGCCCATGAGCAGATCCGTAAGCGCAGGAAGGTAAGCTGTTGCCTCTGGCCACCAAGGATAGTGATAGATGCCTATAATCCTGGCACCTGGGAGGCTGAGGCAGGAGACTCACCACAAGTCCAAGCCCAGCCTGAACTGTAATAACAAACCCATCTCAGAAAAAAAAAATTTCTTTTCACAAGTGAAATGTGTATCTGACATTTAAGTAAAGCTGAAGCAGAGGGCACTGACGGGAAGGACGGTCCTCAGGAGCAAGGTCCACACCTCTGGTCTCAAAGGACAGGGACGTGTGGGTCCTGTGCCTCCCACCCCCCAGTTGTGGTGGGTATGGCTGTAGCCCAAGGGGCCTGGCTCCACACAGCAACTTTCTGTCCCCCATGGGAAAGAAAGGGGAGGAGGTATCAGGTCTTCACTGCAGAGGGCAGAGCCATGGCAACAGGAGCCCTTTCCCACTCCATGCACTGCAGGGAACCAGCGGTGGGAAGCAGCCTTCCTCAGGCTGGCAAGCAGCACATTCACAGAATACCCTGCAGGAGCCGCAGTCATAACTGAGGTCTGTTCTGCCGCAGGTGCAGCAGGGTTCACTGACCAAGAAGCTCAAGAGCCATCACCGTAGCCCCAAGAACCTGGGCTCCTTCAAGCAGGCAGGCTAGGAAGCACCAAAGAGGAGGCCTTCGGTGTCCTCGAACTGTCTCCCAATGCTCGCTGCCCGAGGCAAGGCTGGGTGGTCTGTTCTGCACCCTGAGAAGCAGCAGGAACCGAGGGAGGTTGTGCGCCCCGTGCTCCCAAGGCCTTGGGCAAGGCTGAGCTGAGCAGCTTGCCACAGCACCCCAGGTTGGACACTACTGTGGGACCGTGCCACATACACAAATGCCATTATTTATTTTGATGTTTCCAAAAAATCAAAATGTTTTCAAACACAACTAAGATATAAAATACAGCATAAAAAATGAGATTTATACCTATTCCCACATAAAGCAAAAGCATTGTAAGAAACTCTTTTGCCAAAACCAAGATAGATCCAATCCCCACCCCCAGGCCGCAGACAAAGCTGGCCTCATGTGCACTTGGCCCTAGGAGTGGCCTCCCACAGCCCCAGGTCCTGGAGAAACACCGTCTGATGGGATTGTCTCTTGTCACCGTGTTCGTGGGGAAGGGGCATGTGCCAGCTAAGGCAGAGGTGCCCTGCTGTGTCCGCATCATCATGAGGTACGGGCCCTGTGTCCTAACACCACGGCTAGATCTGGGCATGGGAAGGATTGTGCCAATCAGAAGGAAACACTGAGGGACAAGTGTCAGCTGCTGAAGGGGCCACCACTGTCCCCTCAGGGCAGGTGACTAGCTCAGGGCTGGCCTATAGTGGCCTTGGGGATGCACCTTGGCTGCAAATGTGGGGTTAGCAGCCACGGTCCCTCCAAGGCTGTGCATCTGATCTATTTTCCCTAGAGGCCGGGGAGTCCTTGTGAGGTCCCAGCCACCACCCTGTGGCATTTGCTACCATGCAAATGAGCAGAACCACAGCATCAGACCCCTCCCCCTAAAAAGAGGACACAGTGTAAGGCAATGTTAGAAAACTTTAAATACAGGATTGAGACCAAATTGGTAAGGCATCACAACTGTGAGACGATCTTAGACAGAACTGGAGCAAGCACAGCCTTGAGGACATGGACCGGGCTGCTGGGGTGTCCAGGCCTGGCTCTGAAGGCCAAGTGAGGTAACGGGCTGAGCCCGGTGGGGTTGCTGCGCCACTAGCAGCAGGGTCGGCCGTCTCGCCTGCAGCCTCCTGAGCAGCCCACCCAGCCCCGGCCCCAGGGCAGCAGCCCCCCAAGGGCTTGTCTGTGGCCCCTGCCATGAGTCACTGTACCTCTGGTCTATGTCACCCAGGACCAGTGCCCAGCTGAGCATGTGAATGTGTGACTGACTACATCACCAGCAGCCTTGGTCGCCCCTCCAATACTGCACTGCTCCCTGGCTGCAGAGTTCTTAAGAGGTCTTCAGTGGCTGAGCTTAGAGTAACTACAGCATAAGGGCAGACACGGTGCTGAGGCCTGGTATGGTTCTGGGCCAGGGAGCGTCACTGTGTGGGAGGAGATGTAGGGAGGGACCATCCAAAAAATGTAGTTTGAGTGAAGAATGTAAACTGAAGAAATGAGGGAGACTGCTCTAAATGATAAACGTGTCTGCTCAGTATAGCTGGAAGGCCCTCACCCCAAAAAGGACTCAAAACCAGGGCTGGGGGACTGACTGTCCATCCAGCTGGCCAGCGCTCAACGGTCAGTACCAGACTGGTTCCAAAGCAGACTCTCCCATTGGTTTTCAGGTGTCTGCAAATAAAGTTCTCAAAACATTGGTGCCTTTACCAAGGGAAGGGAGGGGGAGGACACAGATGCTGGCAGCTTCTCAGCTCCACCCTGAACCAGTCCTGATGGCTGGGTCTTGGCCAGGTAGGGCAGGGGCCTGTTTGTTACCACTCCTTCTTCTTCTCATCCATGGAGACGCCCCCAGGGCCCAGAGCCACCACTAGGAGCAAGCCTCCAATCACCGACATGGTCTGGAAGAAATCGTACTTGAGGAAGTCATGCATGGGCTTATAGGCGGGAATGGTCCAGAAGGCATTGACATACACGTTGATGGCAAACAGCCAGATGACAAGAGTCAAAGCCGCCAGCTTGGTCTTAAAACCAATGGCCACTAAGATCATCAGCGCCGTACCCACAATGTTCTGGATGATCTGCGCAGGGTGAAAGATAAGACACGGAAAGTCAACGTCAGTTGAGAAAGCTGCATGGAATTTATAAACACAGTCCTGTAGCCCCATGTCAACAAGGCAGCTGTGCCAGGCTGACATGACCACCGCAGGGGAGAGCAGGAAACATGGAACCAGACAAAGCCATTCAGGTCAGTGTGAAAGGTTGGGGAGAGGAGAACAGACTCCCCTGAGGAACAGGTTGTGCTTTACCAAGATGAACTCCAAGGCTGGCCTCACTCCACCCAGCGTCCAGGGTAGAAACACCCTCCCCCATGGCGCCACGCCCACCCAGGCCCCTCCACCCTAACGCTGCACATACAGTGAACCCACTCGACCAAGATTCCAGAGGCATCAGAGGCACCTGCAGAGAGGGCGATGGGCCTTGGACTCTACCTGCTTGGAGTCAGCTCCTGCCACACAGGAGACCGACTGGGGGGCTTGTTCGCTTGAGGTAAAAGGGTCACATCCTGTGCCCAGGCTGTGTTCAGGCCCAGCCAGCACTCAGGGCAGGCGGCACTACTCACAGAAAAGAAGCTGGCGTCCAAGTGGAGCAGAGTCATGAACATCAAGACCAGCAGCACGCGGCCTCCAAGCTGCATGTACTGCTTGGGGGAGCTCTCCCGCATGGTGGGGACACCTGCGAACATGCTCCTCCCTTCCGAGCGGGACTCTGCCAGGAGCAGCAGCAAGCCCCCTCCTAGGGCCAGGTTCCTGAGGGACAGAGTGAGGCAAGAAGCTGAAGCTCATTGCGCATCTGCCCGCAGACCAGACTGAGGAAAGAGCCCCGTGCAACACTCAGCAGGACCAGGCAGGCCTGAACACAGCACCGGCCTCCCCAGCCACACCGACCACAGGGCTGCCTGCACCAACTGGAACCAAGCCAGGTCTCCACTTCCTGCTGAGAGACCCCAGCAGTCCTCGGTCCTCACGCCCATGCCGTGCACCCAGGTCCAGAGAGCTGCACTCTTGCCACCCTGCTGGCCTGGGGCAGGCTCTGTGACATCACTAGGAAGTTGGCTCCTCGGAGGCACAGCGTGCACGTGGAGGTTTCCTCCAGCCAACAGTGCAGGGTTACGGGCAGAAGGAGGTACGTAAAACTCGCTGCTCGGAGCACACCTACCTCATCAAAAACTTCAGGTCCCACAAAATGCTGTAGGCAATCGTCTGAGGGAACAGAGAAACAAATCAGGGTTTTCAAATGTGCTCCCGTAGATTTAATGATACTGGTAGTTTATCCAGCAGAGGGAAAATATATAATACACTGTAGGACACCAAGGGCAGACCCACATTCAGCAGTCTGGCTCACTACTGCTCAGTGCGATGTGGACTGGCACGTGTTTAACCTATGCCTGTGACATCCTAGACAAGGGGACTCCTTGGAGACCACTGGTTGGGATTGAACAGCCCACTGTATGCGTTTCCTTCTGGTTAACGGCACTGCTGCTCAGGTAGGAAAGTGATCACTAGTCAGCATCCTGGCTGCAGGGATCCATGCCATCCATACCCACCACAGGGCATGTACTGAAAGTAATGAAAGAGTGCCCTGTGCCTAGTGCTAGCTCCTGCTTGGGCACAAGCCTGCACAGCCAACTCAGGCAGCTAGCTGCTCCTGCCTATGCGAGGAGGACAGCCTAGCATTTCCCTGAAGACAAAAGCAGCTCTAGGCAGCCAGGCAGCCAGACACCCAGGGCTGAAAGGAGAACACTGGGCCCAACACTCATCTCTACCGGAGGAAGAGTCCTGGCCATGTACCCCATGGCCCCACAGTACTGACTAAAGTGAGACCCGCCCCATGCCCCACATACCTGCAGTGCTATGATTCCGAAAAGCCCGAAGCAGGCATATTGCACAAAGTTCCTGCTCAAAACCAGGACACAGCCAGCTGGAAAGAACAGCAAGGGTTGGGGATACTGTCACGGTACACTGCACCTTGTCTGGCTCTCTGGCCCAGCCATGGCTGATCTACCTCCCAAGCTGACAGTGACTTTTAGGAGAGTTACTGACAGGCAAGGCCCACACACAGCGAGACATCAGCACAGGGACAGCCTCCGTCTACAGCACGATGCCTTGCTGTCCCAATGACACATACCAGCTCTGGCCCTGCAGAGGTACCTCTCTGCTCTGCTCTCCCAAGGCAGCTCGGAGTGGGCTGGCAAGCACGCACCTTTCTAACTCAGGAGCATACGAAGGAGGGAGGGCTGCCAGTAGATGGGGGGCGGCCAAGAGCAGAAGCCCAGAGGCCCTGACAGCCTTCTGCACTGAGCCACGCCCTCTTTGGCCTCTCTGGATCCCTCCTTTGCCTCCTACAGCCACCCCTTCTCTAGAATCTCCTGCTTGGGGCACTCAGAACAGGGACTGTGCTTGATTCCTTCAGAAGCCCCAAAGCAGGAGCTTGGACTAAGGACCAAGGACCAACAAAATTCTCACAGACAAACCCTGGCCAGCGTGGCCACCCCAGCTGCAGAACCTCCAGATCACCAACAGCCTTGCCTGCTCTGGGCTGCGTGCTATTTGTGCAGGGATGGGAGGCCATGGGTGAGGCTGACGAGGCTTCGAGCCACTTACTCAGCTGTCCCAGCAGGTTGAGAAACACGAAGGAAGAGGCCAGCAGGTAGCCGCAGCTCCAGGTGGTGTCGATGTAGTCTCGCTGCTCCCCCCACTGAAACCACATGCGGATGCCGTCCTCCAGGAAGGTGCTGATCAAGCAGAGGCGGGCCACATGTGGGAGGTACTGCTTGGTGACACGTAGGAACTGCAGAACCAGAGGCAGGGCTGAGGGGCTGCAGGCTGGAGCCCCAACCCACAGCCACACACCCCCTTGGGTACAGCACTCCGGTAACTACATGAGTGCTCGCCAGCCCAGCACCTTCCCAGGAGGATGTGGGCATGCCAGCACCTGTTCCCAGCACTCCCTGTAAGTCTGGACACACGTGACAATCCAAGCTCAGGCCCGTGGATAGACTTGGTACTGGGTGGGCCTGGCACCGACCCTGTACAATGATGTCCACAACACTGACAATGTTTCCCCCACCCGCTCCACAGCATCAAAGATGGGCCTGCTACGAGACACACCCTTCCCATGCTCAGTCAAGAGCATTAACAAGTAGGAATCACAGGACCGCACACGTCGGCCACGCCACCTCGCACCCTGACATTCAGGGCTAAGCAGCACAGCACCCCTAACCTCCACCCACAAGATGACATAAGCAGCTCCCCTGCCCCCAACTGTGGCCCCAAAATGCCTCTGTCATTGTCAGGTGTCCAGCTCCTTATGTTAGAAATGGGCAAACTGAAGCCCAGAGGGCAGAGGGCTTCCTGGGACTGAGCTGACAGCACGAGGCTGACATGCATGGCCCTGTCCACCACACAGTGGTGCTTGGAGCCCTCTAGGCAGAACAAGGGGCCTGAGCCTGGGGCTGCAGGCTTAGCTAGACACTGTTTACATTTCTCGTTACCCCTGACTATCCCAAGCAGCATGAGGATAACTTGTGAACACTAATGAATTACAAGTGTGTAAAATCACTGAATGCTGTGGGCGGGGGGAGTACCCTCCCAGCTTCCTTCTGTTGCTGTTAGGCCATCTATGATGGGCTGATTAGGAGGCCAGTGTGCCCTGCTGGAGCCAAGTGCAACTGTCATGCAGGTGTACGCCACGTACTTTTCCCTCATGCCCTTCAGAGCTCAGCTACAGGGTGAAAGAAATCCAATGATAACATGGCAGGCCCTTGGGAAAAAGATCACGGACCCACCCCCAGGACGGACACGTCAGGAAGAGTCTAAAGGGCAGAGTGTGCCGGTCCAAGGGCAGCTGAGTGAGTATGGGTCACGCAGCCCTCCTAGGCTGGCTTCGAGCACTGCTGTGGTAAGAGGAACAGCACCAAAGAGGCTTCCTCAGCCTTTAGCATCTTCACAAGTCGCCCCACAGCTGCTGTGTACCTGGTGGCACCTGGGCCCTTGGCCCACCTAGCCCACAGAGGGCACCCAGGCTTGGCTAGCCCCGCAGAAGGGCTCCCTGTGGCCACTGCTGTCACACCCACCCAACCTGAGCCCTATGTCACCAATCCGCACATTTACTCAGAAGTCAGGGACAGACACACAGCCATAGGATCGGCCAGGTGGGCGTGAGAGCAGCACAGTGGAGACCTGGTGCCCGTGTTCTAATTGTCCTGACAGTGACCAAAGGGGAGCTCTGCGGCTGGGGGTGAACTGGCTGAACTGTTACCCTCTACAAAGTGAGCTCAATGAATGGCTGCCAAAATATGCTACAATTTGCAGTCAAAAAACCTATACACAGGCAGGCATATAGCTTAGTAGTACAATGCCTGCCTGGCTAGGGCAAGGTCCTGAATTCAAATCCCGATACAAAAAAAAAAACAACAAAAAAAAACTTATAAGCAGAAAAAGGGAAAGAGAAAGACTTGCTTTAAAAAATAACCAGGCAATGCCGGGGATACAGCTCAGCAGCATAATTGCTTGAGAGGCAAGCCAGAGGTCATGAATTCAATTCCTGGTACCAAAAACAAGAAAACAAAAAATAACCAGGCAAGTCAGGCATGGTGGCGCACACCTGTAATCCCAACACTGAGGAGGCTGAGACAGGAAGATTGTCGTGAGTTCAAGACCAGCCTGGGCTACAAAGTGAGCTCAAGGCCAGCCTGAACTGCACAGTTAAGACCCTGTCTCAAAAAGGATTTTTTTTGTTTTTTTTTCCAAAAAGGATTAAAAAAGGGGCTGGGGATATAGCTCAGTGGAATAAGTGCCTGCCTGGCAAGCACAAGGTCCTGAGTTCAATCCCCAGTACCACAAAAAAAAAAAAAAAAAAAAAAAGGACTAAAAAAAAAGGCACGGTGGTACACACAGGCTCTAGCACTTCGGCAGCTGAGATAGGAGGAAGGAAGAAGAAAAAAGAAAAAAGGCAAGGCTCCAGAAAGCCTGGCTGAGTTTTAGGGCCCCGTGGGAGGGCCAGGGATAGAGCTCAGTGGTGCAAGCACCTACCTGGCAAGTGCAAGGTCCTGAGTTTGGTTCCCAGTACCAAAAAGAAAAAGGCCAGGCATGGTAGCACATCTACAGCACTAGAGACGCTGAGGCAAGAGGATCGTTGTGAGTTCAAGACCAGCCTGGACTACAAAGTGAGCTCAAGGCCAGTCTGAACTGCATAGCAAGACCCTGTCTCAAAAAGACAAAATAATAATAATAATAATAATAGTAATAGTAATAATAGGGCCCCATGGGACACACACACACACACACACACAGTGACCCAGCAGGAGGCCCAGGGACAGCTGACACCACACACTGCCTAGTTTCTGCCACACGGCTCTAGTGCTCTCAAAATGACCGGCAACAGTGTAATCACCAGGCTCGGGGAAGAGATAACTGACATTACCAGGGTGGCTCCTGATCAGCCCCACTTCAGGAAAGACCTGAGTAGCCCTGCTAGCAACACAGTGCTTCACCTGGTCTACACCTGGGGAAAAGCAGGTGCCTGAAGGAGCCACTCCCCCAAGCTGGGCAGATGTGGGGCCACCCGAGTGTGGACCCCCAAGGCGGGGGACACAGACACGGGAAGTGTTCTGACTTGCCTCCCCTGACAGGAGCAGGCAGCTCGCCAGCATGATTACACGGGCTGTGCCTACAGGTGAGCACCCGCAACCCAAGGCTACAGTCAGACCCTCCCTGAACCCACAACCAGCACCAAGTAGCTCATTGCTGGGAACACAGCCTTCCAGACCCAGGCTGTGGTTAAAAGCCTCCTGATAAGTCGGTTGCTCTTAATTGGACGTCTGGGTCAAGAGGATTAAAGAGGAACAGACAGTCATGTAAGGAGGGGCAGGCCAGCGGGCAGGAGACCCACACGGTGATTTGCTGGGGGTGGGGGCACAGAACTGCAGTTGTGAACGCTGGACTAGGCACGTCTCACGCGTGCCCGTAAATGCAAGGCAACAGCCCAGGCTAGCCATGAACACTGAACACAGAAAGCCTCTGACCCCAGCCCTTGTTCCAGCGGCAGGACAAGAGAGCAGGCACTGGGTGCAGGCAGGCAACTTGTGAGGAGGGGTCAGCCTCCTGAGCCCCGACAGCCTGAAGACAGCACCCAGGCCCAGGGAGGGTCTGTCACAGGAGGCTGGAAGGGGCTAGAAACGCAGCTTTCCCTGACCTGACCCGAAAGAGAACATAAAAGTACAGCCACTGCCACAGCTCCACCCGTGCAGAAACCCTGGCCTTCTCCAGGTGCTTAGGAAGGAGAGCAAGGACTCTGAGAAGGCAGGTCAGACCTCCTGATCATCTCATGCCAGGGTGGCCCCATTTCAGGGCCCACAGGCCCACATACCCCAGGATATGAGACCATGATTGCTCCTGCACCAGGCAGAGCTGGGGCTGGAAGGGGAGCCGGCCACAACTCAAGAACCCTAGCAAGTGTCCCCTCCAGTGGTGCCCTGAAGGTTTCCACTCTGCCCATGGCAAGAACCATGTAATAGGACCACCTACCTGGCTTACTAAATACGGGAAAGTGATATGTGGCCCAGGCCTCTGGGCTGAGGGTCAGGGGTTATCTTCTGTCCATCTTCTAGGGGAGCCATAACTATAGTCTCCCTTGTGGCCTTACCCTACTCCCCAGAAGGGCACACCATTTTTTCAAGATCCCGTTAAGACCAGCAGAGGCTGGGCATGGTGGTGCATGCGAGTAATCCCAGGAGACTGAGGCAGGAGGATTGCTGTCAAGTTCAAGGCCAGTCTGGGATACATAGTGAGACCTTGTCTCAAAAGACCAAACCTAGCTGAACACAGCAGAGAGGGAGTGAACTTCTCACCTCTTTATGGCACAGGGCAGGAAGCCCCTTGGAAAGAATGACAGAGCACAGGCATGAGAGGGAACTGCTCAGGGAGCCCACACTGTCACCAGAACCTGCCTGCACCACCGTGCCGGGTACATGATGTTAATCACGAGCCAAACACTCATGTGCATGAGGGGTCTGGGGGCCTTGCTTCGGCAAAGCCCAAGCCAGCTCTAGCTACTGGGATAGGACTAACTCTGCACCCCAAGGACAGGTAGAAGTACCAGAGCCTTTTCTGTCACCCTGGAGATAGCCAGCAGACAGAACCTATTGAACGCTAACATCTCTGGTTACTGATGTGTGTGGTCAGAGATGACACTCCACAATCTGTCCAGTAGGCAGTGAGCAGACTGCCCAGTTCCTAAGTTTCTGGCTCCTTCCAACCTGGCCTCTAATGGCCTATGAATGCCCAGCTCCACACACAGCAGCCTCAGCACTTTCTCCAGAGCCTGGCTTCCAGGGAGCAAGAAGATACTATCCCTGGCTGCCAAGGGCAGGACCCTGATGCCAGGTGTAGAGATGCAGCTCAAAGGAGCCTGCCGGCAGACACCAGGCAGCACACTTCCCCTACAGGCTGACTGCCACACAAAGGAAAGGCAGCAAGGACGACGCTGCCTGGTAATCAGACAAGGAGAGTGCAGGTCCCAGCCACCTCCCTGGGCTCTGGGAGTCAGGAGGGCCACGAGAAAGTGCAACAAGGCTGCCCGCCAAAGGCTGGTGTTCTTGTCATCCTGGGCGAAGACAAAGCTTTTTAGGTCTCAGCCTCAGCAGCCCAGACTCTGGGCAATCCTGTCACTTCCCTTTTGCTTCTGTTTTCTGAAGGCAAGATCAGACAATGTGGACATCACATTACCTGATGGTGACCCCCATGACAGCCCCACTGTGTAACGATCAGAACTTTCTCACTTACCTCTTCCTGTAGGCAGCTTTGTTTTAAATGTTGGGGTGAATATCAAAGCCAGAGCGCCCCACACACACTGGGTCAGACTTTTCAAACAGGAAGTCGGCACTGCCCACACTGGAGGGTGCTGACCATGATTCAGAAGGGTAGCAGAGCCACCTCTCCCCAGAACCAAGGAGGACAGAAGGGCCTGGTGGATCCAGCGCCCATCACTGCGGGTGATGCACGCAGCAGTGTTTGTAAGGCCCTTCCTCCCCCTGCAACACCAGGCCCTGAAGCTGCTGTGCAGAGCACCAGTCTAAGGGTTGGAGACCTGGGATTCTCCCTGGACTGTGGTCACCAGCAAATCCAGAAGCCCAAGGCGGCCTTAACAACATGGTGGGTCTACCCTAGGGCCCTTCCAGCCCCAAGATCCTGCCGATTTCAAATAAAGCAAAGCCAAATACATGGAGAAAAAGAAGCCAGGATTACATAAAAAAATTTTGAACTTTTCTTCAGTAGGAAGTCATCCATTTGACAGTTGGCAGCAGCTCGATTGGAGACATCTATCTGCATTGGGTTATGAAATTCACTTGCAAAACTCAGAGCTTTGAGGGCTGAAGAGCAAGCGTGCTCAGGCCTCACGCTTCCCTAGCCACAGGAGCCATCTGCTTAGAGTCACTGCTCGCGGAAGCACAACTGGGTCACCCAAAATCGTGTCAGTGAAAAAAGGCCTACTTGATTCTTATGAACTTTTGATAGAAACTATTCTTGCGAGAAACAGTTTTTAATTTGTGTCTTTAAACACAAAACTATGACCTTATGAAAAAATGTTTCAGGTTAGTATCCTTTCCTTCCCCCAATTAGTTCTAAAGTTCCAGTTCACAGGAAGGTGGTGCCAAAGGCCCCAGTGATGAGAACACACCAGAAAGATGTCGGCCACCGAGAGAGCAAGGAGCTGGAATGGTGAAAGGCTTCTGTGCTAATCGATTAGAGTATGCTCAAAGCATGTACACACAGACACACACACTTCGAAGAAGGCTAGCCTCAGAGTCGGCTTAGCCAGTACACCCCCATAAAACTAAAACCTGAACGGTCACTACCTGTACCTGGGCCCGGCCACACAGGTGGCGCCAAGCGAGGAAAGGCTGGCAGGGGGCCGGCACAGCCCTGCCCATAGGGCTAATGAGGGCTAATTTCTAGACCTAACGGGACGCTTTCAGAAGTAAAAGACACACATTAAATACCCCACCGATCCTTCTGTCCGAGCTTAACCAAAGGAACGAAACTGTGCCTCACTTTTCTGGGGTCCTAACGTCCTGCCGTCCTGGGCCTTCCCTGGCTCTGATGCCACCTGTGTATTCTGGAAGGGATCCCCGGCAGAACCCCCATCCGCCGGCCATCAGTGACCCGGGCAGAGTCCACGGGGGAGGGCGCGGGCCCCGAGCCCCGCACCGGCAGAGCCCAGCGAGGCTGCCCAGGGCCGGCGCGCGGGGGGCAGGGCGCCTCCTTCCCCCAGGAGGACCCCAGGCCCGCCGCCGCCTGGGCGCCCCGCGAGCAGGCTGTGAGGGGTCACCACGGTTCAGCAGGCAGAGAGCGGCCCAGGCCCTTGCTGGGGCCTGGCCCTTCCCGAGCTCGGCGTCCCCGGAGCGCCCCGCTGCAGTCCCTCGGACCCCAGCTCCCCGCGGACCCCTAGTCAGCCCCGCCGTCCCTCGAGGTCCCTGCTCCCCGGGCGCTCTCGGGAGACCTCACTGCCCTCCCCGGCCCCAGGCTACCGCGGGCCCCACCGCTTTTCCCCTTCCCCTTCCCCGCCTCGACCCCGCAGCCTCCCCGCCCTAGCCTCCCGCGGACCCTGGGGCGGAGGAGGGGCGAGGCGCCGAGGGGAGAGGCCCGGCCGAACGGGCCGGGCAGGCCGAGACCTGGGCCCACCTGGTCGGCGACGTCCTCGGCCGTTCCCATCAGGTCGTTCTGGCCCATGGCGGCGGTGGTTGGGCCTGGCTCAGGGTCGCGCTCGCCCGCTGCGGCCTCCGCAGGAAGTGCCCGGCAGTCCTCGCTGCGCGGCGACGGCTCTACAGGCTGCCACGTAGGCCAAGCCTTAAAGGGGCCGCGCCGCCGCAGAGCCAGGCCCGTCCCGCCCTCGGTGCCCGCCCCCTGCCCCTCCCAACGCTCCAGACCCGCCCCTCACGCTCCAGAACCCGCCCTCGCCCCATAGCTTCCGAGTCTCGGTAACTGGAGCCCCTCCTCTCACATTTAGTCCCCGCCCTCAGACCGCGATATCCCCGCCCACTTGCATCTTATCCCCGCCCCATGCATTAAGCTCCGCCCCCAGGCCCTAGCCTCCGGTTTGCCTTGCTCGGAATCCTGGCCTTCAGGCGCGCGAGCAGGCCGGTCCGCAGTGGGCCCACCCACCACGTTTGAGGCCCCGCCCCGCGGGTTCTTTAAGGAGTGTGGAGGTTCACTCGTTGAGGACGTTTCGGTTCCTGGGGTCCGGCGGCTACGCTCAGGTGGAGGGTCGCCCCCTACTGAGCGTGGACTCTACATGGCCAGCCTACAGCCTGTGAGGCTGGGCATTGCACCCCACGACACTATGGAAAAGTACCAGGTGCCGAGTGCCCCCCTCGCGTGGGCGGTAACGGTTCCCGCGTGCGGGCTCCCGGGCTGCTCGCCGTTGCGGCCTCAGTGTCCCCTACCTAAAATGAACTCTGAGGGTCGAGAACAGCTCCTTCCTTCTACCCAGGTCCCTGGGCTGGTTCTGCAGGCAGCCTGGGACCCAAAGCACAGGCGGGAGCCCGGGAAATGTCTCAGCTCTCCAGACACAAAGGAGCGCTCTGGACGCTTTGTTTTTGTTTATGGTGGTACTGAGAATCTTTGAACCCAGGGACCCCACCCTTTCATTTTTTGAGACAGGGTCTCACAAAGGTGCCCAGGCTGGCTCTTAACCTGCAATCCCAGAGTGTCCAGGATCACAGGCCTGCACCTCCACGCCCAGCTGTAAATGGAGTTTCAATGTCTCTATGCCTAACACATCAGCTACACTAAATGTTACAGCAGTTATTCGTAAAAATTTCACAAGTTGGGGAGCAATTTGTGGGTTTGAGTTCTTTCCCTTTGGGAGGATTCTTTTTGTGAGGAAGGACTTCCTAGATGGGCGGTGGTAAAGCACATGTGTTTCTGGTGGCCAGGGCAGTTTACAGTTAACTTTTCAGAGAAAAAAATAGTCACATTAATCAGACCTGTGAGTGCATTTTACGGTGCCAAGGGCCTGGGCAGAGCCATCCTGCGGGGCCTTGAGCTCAGGCCCAAGGGCCTGTGCTGTTCCTGACTTCCCTGATAGGGATCAGGCTGCTGACGGCTGTGTAATGGGACCCTTTTGATTGGAGGGTTCCCAGACACAGGCTTCCAACTCTTAGTACCCAGCCATCCCATGGCCCGGCTCCAGCCCACAGCTCTGGGCCTCTGCAGAGCTTTGCCATGATGGCCATCTCCCCTGGGCCTGACTTGACTCAGACCCTGCAGTTTTGATCCAGTCTAGGCAGTTCTGCTTATTGGTGCCGGGCCACAGGCTCCCTGTGCCTGTTTCCCCCAGCATATACACGGAGGTAATAGTCACACCAACTGCATGGGTGGCTGTGACCATGATGGCACCTTCTTGTCTGGATTCTCAGTTTGGAGGTGGATGCTGGCTGTGCTCACATTCTGGAGAGAGTGGATAAGGGCTTGCGTGCTCTGCGTGCCTGAGTCTTTGCAGGCTGGGAAGGGGCATGGGTTGTAGAAGGAGCCCCAGAAGGCCTCAGAGAGATGGTACGGGCTCTTCCAATGGAGGTTCTGCTGAGCCATTTCCTGCAATGCAGATTCGGGAGGCCCATACCCTTTGGGCCAGCCCAGGGACTCAGGGGTGGGGTGGGATTCAGAAGTCCAACGCAGGCTGGTCTGCAGTGTAGGTTTACTAACAGTCCTTCCCGGTAGATCTTGCAGGAGCTGAGTCCTGGCGCTTTGGGGGTGAACGTGGTGGTAGAAGAAATGAAAACCAAAGTAAAGCACGTGATAAAACAGGTCAGAGCCAAGCCCTGAGGTCCATACGGGGTGATTCCGGGGTGGTGCTCTTGCTAAGCCTTCCTGCCCAGGTTAGAGAAAGGCTTTCCAGTGGGCCAGAGGCGTACCGGGCTGGGTAGACGCGAGGGCGGCAGGAGGCTTACCGGCTCGTGTGCCTCAGCCCAGCCCCTGCGGAAGGGACGCGACTTCGCCACGCCGGCCACGGTTCCTGCCATCTGCTCTGTCACTGGCTGTCCGTCATCACTGGCAAGCGCAAAGCAGGGGTTCCATTTTGCAGCCAAAGATAGTGAAGCGTGGGGTGGCCTGCTGCCAAGGTCACATGGCTTCCAAGAGGATTTGAGTTCTGGGGGATATAGTGCTCCTGTTTCCCCAACAGTCACCTGTTTTCCCCAAAGGGAGCCAGGCCCAGAGAGGGTAGGGGACACGCCACGGTCCCACAGGGCTGTGGGCAGGATAGGGAACCCAGGGCCAGCACAGTGCAGTGTCTGGGGGAGAGGAACTGCCGCTGAGTTCCCAGCATATGCTTCTCTGGGGTAGTGGCAGCGGCAGGTAGTGACATCCAGGGCTGACCTTGTAGGTGGATGGGCCTCGCTGGCAGCAGCTGCACTTCCAGGTGTCCCAGGCCTCATGTCTGTATGGCTCAGCAGCACTGTCGGCAAGCAGCCAGCCTGGGGCCCTTGTCCACTTCCTGTTTTGTTGCTGGCTGGGGGTCAGTGCCTGGTCTAGCCATGTGGCTCACTGCCTGTGGCAGTTAAGGAGCTTTTGAAAAAGCTTTTTTCTAAATAAAGATCTGGGGAGACACACAGTTAGGAGCACATGTATCATTCCAGCATTTTGGTAAGTGTCTATACCCTCCTTTATTATCACAAGAGTGGCATAGTTGAAATTGGTAGCACACTTTTCTCCTACCTAATTAATGGTGAACGTTGCCTTGCATCCTTACCAGAGCTCCCTCCACTTCTGGTCTGGTGGTCCTGCAGCCTCCCATCCTGCTCATCCTGTGCTGAGGCCGGCCAACCTGTCTCCCTGCCCCAGGGAATGAGCATTTAGCTTGATCTCAATTTTTCCCTAATATAAACTCTGATAGATGTTCTAACAGTTTTCTTCCATGAGCACATAATGATTTCCTTAGGGAATTCCCTGGGCGTAGGATTCCTAGACGTTTATATCTCAGTGTGTGGTGGCTGGTTTCCCCGGCTCTTGAAGGTGATGGTGGTGGTAATGGTGGCGGTGGTGCTGGTGGTTAATGCGTTAATAATATCCCTTAATTATTGCAGACTGATCAGGCCCCAAATCTCCCAAATGACTGTACAGTGAAGGTTTAAATATCTCCAGGAAGATCTCCACCCAGGAGTGAGATGCCTGAAGCTACAGTCTTTATCTAGTTAGTTAAGGCTGGATCCAGCATCCTTAGCTGTTTCCCTGTCTTGTACTTTGAGGCATCCGGGCTTCACCCCACTTTTACAGGCCTCAGCTAGGATAAGTGACTCACAGAGGTTCACTTACTTGGAGTCTGCTTCCCATCTCTAGACAATGAGCCTAGTCCTTAGCAGGGATCACAAGTAAACATAGAAAGCCAGCTGGTCAATTTTAAATCCTGCTTAGAACCACTTTGTAGTGGTCTCCATCTGGTGGTGGCGGTGGTGTTCATGGTGATGGTGGTGGTTTTGGGGGTAGTAATGGCTGTGGTGGTGATGCTGGTGGCAGTGGCTCACCATGCTCACTGATCTGGTGCTCTTGTGCCCCTGCAGGTGCAGTGTATTGACCATCATCATGCCAGCCAGGCCCTGGAGGAGGTAATGTCGGGTCTTAGTAGTTCCTTCTCTAGAGGAATGCGCAGAGACTCTGCTCTTTGCCCTCTCGTGCGGCTGGGGTGGAGGGGTCCTGGACAGAAGGTCAGGCCCAGTTTTCTCCTGGTTGGCGGGAGTTCCTGTAAAGAACTCCCCTGTAGGCACAAGTGCTGACACCCTGGGACACAGATTCCCAGAGGAGATCAGGGGAACTGCTGTCTTGGTCTCAAGGCTAATCAAGCAACAACTGTCTTTGAAATGATTTTCTTTTTCAGGCTGGGCTGCAGCTCAGAGGTAGAGCACTGCCTGGTGTTCCCCCCCAAGCCCTGCAAATGAACAAAGACAGAGAAATATTTTTTTCCTTCAAATGTAGTTTTTTGTTTGTTTGTTTGTTTTGTCTTTTTGAGACAGGGTCTCCCTATGCAGTTCAGGCTGGCCTTGAGCTCACTTTGTAGGCCAGGTGGGCCTTGAACTCACAGCGATCCTCCTGCTTCAGCCTCCTGAGTGCTGGGATTATGGGCATGCACCACCATGGCCAGCTTTATACAGAGTTTTTTACCAAAGAAAATGTTAATCACCCTTAACCCCACCATCCAGATCTGACTAGTGGCCACATTCTTACTTACAATAATGCAATTATCAACCTTTTGTTGTTGTTTTCAGTTTTTGAGACAAGGTCTTGCTATTTAGTCCAAGCTGGCCTCAGACTCACAGCAACTCTCCTACTTCAGCCTCCAAGTGTTAGGATTACAGGCATGTGCCACCATGAGTGGCTGGCAATTATCAATGAATATGCAGAGGTTCTGAGGAGTTTTCCTTTTGTGTGTATGAGGTACTGAGGCTTGAGCCCTTGTGCTGAGCTACACTCAGCCTTTTTTTTTGTCTTTGTGAGACAGGGTCTCACTATGCAGTTCAGGCCGGCCTTGAGCTCTTTTTGCTGGTCTGGAACTCACAGCGAGCCTGCTGCCTCCTCTCCCCACCCCCACCCGGAGACCTGGGATTATAGGCATGCGCCGCCACGCCTGGCCGCTCACCCTTTTTTCAAAAGGATTTTTCTTTTCTTTTCTTTTCTTTTCTTTTCTTTTCTTTTCTTTTCTTTTCTTTTCTTTTCTTTTCTTTTCTTTTCTTTTTTTTGAGACAAGGTCTTGATAACTTCCCCAGGCTGGCATCCAATTTGTAATCTCCCTGCCCCCGCTGTCCAGGGAGCGGGATTACAGCTGTGTGCCTGCGCCCTGACCTGAGTAGAGCTCTCTAGCGTTGGCCTGCGGTGAGGCCCGCACCCTCCCTTCTGGCCTTGTGGTTTTCCTCTCTGCAGTTGCCACCTTCATCCTTTGCCAGCCTGTGTCTCTCGTACCCAGTGTGTGCCCAAGTGTGGACAAACACATGGGGACATGGGAGGCCTGCGCCCCGCTGTCGCTGTCACTGTCCCCACACCCCGCTACCCGGGGCCTCCAGGGTGTTTGTTCCTGATGCCTGGCTGGGTTGGTTTCAAAACACTGCCAGGGCAAGGGGTCTTGAGGGCCCTCAGTAGCCCCTCGCACCTCCTCTTCAGCCTGCTGACTTCCCACCTGTGCACCCCACTGGCTGGGAGACAGGGTCCACACTGCCCCAATTTCTGGTTTCAGTTTTCTTTTTCTTTTTTTTTTCTTTTGAAACAGGGTCTCGCTGTGTAGCCCAGGCTGGCCTCAGACCCACAATGATCCTCCTGCCTCAGCCTCCTGAGTGCTGGGATTATAGGCGTGTACCACCACACCTGGGCTTGGTTTTGTTTTCTTGAGGCCCCTGAAGCCGGGCCTCATGCTAGGCTGGCAATCACCACTGAGCCACCACCGTCTTAGGTGACCCTGCGAGGTGCAGAGAGGTTGAAGGGCTGGTTTCCTAGCACAGCACAACCGCTCATCCTGCAGCTGGCGACCATGCTGATTGTTCCAGGCACTGCTCCCCTGACCTCTCCACACTGTGCTTCGTCCCACAGCTGATGCCGCTGTTGCAGCTCCAGCACCCCTACACCTCTGTGTATGAGGAGATCTTCCAGATGTGGGATAGCCAGGTGGGTCAGGAGGGTGCACGGTCACCAAGCGGCAGTGACTCCACTTGCGGCTGCCTTGACTAGGCCCTGGCTGAGCTGGCACCTTACTGTGTGCGGGCTCAAGTGCAGGCTCCCATGAGCCCAGCTGCACCTTACAGAGGACGGGACCAAGAGGAAGGTGGCAGGGCCCCTGCGGGTCCCAGCTAGTGTGTGGCCAGGCAGCAGCTGGGCCTGGTGGTCGGGGTGCCCCATACTGTGTGGGGGCTTCTCCTAGCTCAGCCTTTTGTCAAAGTCTGAGTGAGTCTGGCTCCAGCAAGGTTTTGGCCCTAGGGAAGGGGCTGGCCTCGGGAGCTGCTGCCTTGCCTGGACATCCCAGGCCCCAAGCCCCCTTTCCCAAAGTTCCCACGTGTCATCAGCCAGCTTCTCGTCCATCCTGGTGCCCCAAGAGACTTATGGGGCTGGAAGAACCACTCTCCTGTCCTCGTCGGGCTGGGGCTCAGAGAGGGCGAGGAGCCACCCAGGGCCACACAGCTGTGAATAGCTGGGCTTTGCAGCACCCTAGGCCTCATGGTGGAGGCCTCGTGACTTCTTGTCTTTACAAGGAACCACAGCCTCCAGATGGGACTGAGGCTGTGCAAGGGCCACTGAGTGGGCACTGGGAAGTGAAGGGGACAGCTTACAGTAGTGACCCCACCTGGGGCTGCTCCCTATCAGGTGGGCCCCAAGGAAGCCCTGGGGTGGGGTTACTGTGTGTACCTTCACACACTTCCCAATCATGCTGGAGCTCTCAGCAAGAGCCAGAAAGCTGAAAGGACAATTTACTGTGGAGAGAGCCCAGGGTGGCCGTGTTGAATCTGCTGGGCCCTAGGTAGGGAGGCTCTGTAGAGGATGTGGGTCATAGCAGGTGGGAGAGGCACAGCCACCCCAGCGCAGGGGCACCCAGTGCAGATGGAGTCTGGGGCAGTGGGGCATGGAGCCGCCATGCTGCACTGCCCCATGGGCCTGCAGATGGTGGCTTTGTGGAAAGGGCCCCTCTCGGTGATGCTGGCTAAGGACCTCGGGACCTGCAGGTCTCCTCTATGTTCCTCTGCCTGGTGATGAAGTACAGCCCAGAAAGCTTCCAGGATGTCATTGAGGCAAAGAGGAAAGAAAAGGCTGTCATCGACTCTGAGGTGAGACCTGTGACCCACTGCCCCGAAGAGGAAGAGGGAAAGGGCCCTAGAGAGGACCCGAGCCGGGCTTGCATGCCCCAAGTGTGTACGGTACACAGTGATGGCCACACTCCTGTGTACTCCAGAGGCCCCTGGGCAGTTGCTGTGGCTCAGCGATCCTGAAGGTCACCAGGGTGGACCAGGCAGCATGTGGGGCATGCGTCAGAGTGGATGTGGCAGCCTGACCCTGCCGTGCATGCCCCAAGGCTGAGGCATGGTGTGTCCCTCCAGGGATGACCTGGGTGTGCCTGTCCCAGTGCCCACATTTGTTTCCATTTGGGGCTGTTTGGATACCGGCTATGATAGTTTCCTTTTTTTTTTTTTTTTTTTTTTTTGTCTTTTTGAGACAGGGTCTCGCTATGCAGTTCAGGATGGCCTTGAGCTTACTGTGTAGCCCAGGCTGGTCTTGAACTCACAACGATCCTCCTGCCTCAGCCTCCCTAGTGCTAAGATTACGGGTGTGCGCCATCAAAACCAGCTGTGTGATAGTTCCTTATGGCTTTAATTTGCACCTACCATTTGGCTTTCTGTGCCTGCTCAGACGTTTGCCCATGTAAACATTTAGGTGTTTTTTTTCTTATCAATGCCTAGTTCCTTTTTTTATTTTTATTTTTTAAGCACTAGGGATTGAACCTAGGACTTTGCACTCAGCTATATGCCTGGCCCTTTATTATTTTCTGAGATAGGGCCTCACTAAGTCACTCAACTGCTGAGGCTGAGCTCAAACTTTCAGGCTTCCTGCCTCAGTCTCGCACAACGCTGGGATCACAGGTGTGCATAAGGCCTCCAGGAGTTCCTTATGCATTCTGGGCCTGAGTGTCAGGGTATCTGCCCCGTCCTTGGCCTGCCGAGTCACTTGCTTAATGGTGTCTTGTGACAGGCAAAGGTCTTAAAGGTGGTGAAGTCCACATGATCAAGGTCTTCCCTCCTCGCAGCCCAAGCCCCGAGGCTCTCTCTGCTTTCTTCTGGAAGCGGGGTCATTTTGCTTCCCCCTTGGGTCTAGGACCAGTCCCACATGACTTCCCTCTGCTTTTCTCTGAGCACTGCTCTGCCAGGAGCCCCAGAAGCAGCTCTAGGCATCGGCTGGGGGTAGAATCCTGGGAGACACGGATGTCCCAGAACCCAAGGGACTCTGGGTGATGTGGCACCCAGCCTCCCTGAACTCCTGGGTGGCCCAGAAACACTGGCATGGGGCCCAGGGATCCCTGGAAAATGCTGGCAACCCCTGCCCCAGACACTAGAGAGATCTCGTGTATCACATAGAAGGCTTCCAGAAGGACCTTTCTTACACTCTTTCACTGGAAGGACAGAAAGGCTTCAGAGTGTCTGGTTCAGGACCTCTACCTTGGGCTCCCACAGTGTGGGGCAATGTGGGCCATAGGCTGGCCACCGTGGGCACAGTATGGGTTGGCGACCCAAGCACCAAGTGTCCCCAGCAAATCACTGCCTTGCTGGCCACTGTGAGTTGTCACTTGCCCACACTGGCATCTCTGCTTCTCCCCAGTGGCTGCAGACCATGCTGGTCCAAGTGCTGGATGCATTGGAGTACCTGCACCACCTGGACATCCTGCACAGGTGACACGGAGGGGCTTGCCAGCCGAGACTGCAGAGAGCGCTAGACAGCAGGACAGGCAGATGCACTGCCTGGGGGAGGGGTGGGTGGGACCCAGGTGGGAGGGGCTGGGAATCAGCTCCAATTCCAAGTATGTGCATCTTAGTTAATGGAAAAGGGAGCCGAGCATGGTGGCGCATGCCTATAATCCCAGCACTTGGGAGGCTGAGGCAGGAGGATTGTTGCGAGTTCAAGACCAGCCTGCGCTACAAAGTAAGCTCCAGGCCATCTTGAACTGCATAGCAAGACCATGTCTCAAAAAGACAAAAAAAAAAAAAAAAGGAAAAGAGAAAACCCACATGGGCCCTGTGTACAAAGGAGACACTGTGGTCCCACATTAACCTCATCAGTTATTAATTGGTTTTTATTTTTTATTTATTGTTGTCTTTTTGAGACCAGGTCTTGCTATGCAGTTCAGGCTGGCCTTGAGCTCACTTTGTAGCCCAGGCTGGCCTCAAACTCACAATCCTCCTGCCTCACCTTCCCGAGTGCTGGGATCACAGGCATGCACCACCACGCCTGGCTCATCAGTTATTACATAATGGTGGAATCAGGCCCCTGGTCAGCACATAGCTGACACCTCTCAGAGGGGCACTGAAACTTTCAGTTCTCCTGCCTCAGCCTCCCTCAGTGCTGGGGTTACAGGCATGTGCTGCTATGTGTGACTAGGGAACAATGTTTACTGAGGGAGCTGAGAAAGGGCATTTTTTGGGAAGAGAGAGGAGAGGTAGGGGATGGGGAGGAAGCCTGAGCATGCGTGGCCCCCAAGAGGGGTCCCCAAGGCTGCCCTGCAGCCCCAGGTGCCACCTCTGGGTTGCAGGAACCTCAAGCCCTCAAACATCGCCCTCATCAGCTGGAACCACTGCAAGCTGCAGGACCTGAGCTGCAACGCACTGATGACCCACCAAGCCAAGTGGAGCGTCCGTGCAGAGGAAGGTGGCCAGGGCCCCCAGGGCTGAGCGTGGGCACTGCAAGGGGTGGTCTTCTTTTGGTTCTCTTCATTTGAAAAGAGGGCAGGGAAATGGGAGCTGGGCCTCAAGCCTGTGACAGCTGTCCCCAATGAACAGAACAGCCACAGGCAGAATTCCAGAGCCCTTGAGTAACAGTGGCTGGTGGCACTTGGTCCTTGGTACACAGAGGCTAGCGGGTGGGTGGATAGATGGGTGGTAAGATAAATCTGTAGATGGGTTGGTAGATGGTAGGGTAGGTACATGGATGGGTGAAGGGCAGGATGGATGGTAGTATATATGGATGGGTGCCTGGTAGGATGCGTGTGTCGTAGGATGGATGGATGGATGGATGGATGGGTGGCAGAATATATGGATGGGTGCCTGGTAGGATGGGTAAATGGATACGTGGATAGATGGCTGACAGGATATATGGGTAGGTGGATTGTAAGATGCATAGATAGGATAGTGGATGGGTGGATGGCAGGAGAGCAAAATGGGTAGATGGATGGATGGTAGGATATATGGATGAGTGGATGGTAGGATGGATGGACAGATGGATGAATGGATGGTAGGACATATGGATGGGTGGAGGGGTGGTGGGCAGTAGGGTGGATGGACAGGTGTGTATAAGATGGATGGATTGAAGGTGGAGAAGGCATAGAACCTTGGAGGAAAGCTTTCTGGCTGGGAAATGGAGGTCTAGAGTGGGGAGAGCTTCCTGGTGCTGACAGAAGACTGACAGGCTGGTGTGAGGACCCTGCTTTGCTGGCTCTTTCTCTGGGGTTCAGGTTTAGAAGATGGGGTAGCTGGACTTTGCCCCAGGTTCCTGACATTTGGAAGGGGAGATGTTGAAAGAGGTGCAGATTTGAGCCTTCTCAGCATGTGCCTCTTCCTGCTCCCGTAGCCACTGTGGGCACAGACACGCACATCTCAGCAGCCTGGTGGACACTGTTCAGGCTGGGCATTCTCCCTGGCTGAGACCCAGATGGAGGCCTGTCCCCTCTCCCAGCTTGTATCTCAGGCTGCTCTCAGGGGCCACAAGAAGGGCACAGAGCCAGGTCAGCATGACTTGTCTGGGTGGATCCCCCTGAATAGACCCCTTCTTGCTGACAGACCCCTGTAAGAAGTCCTGGATGGCCCCCGAAGCCCTCAGCTTCTCCTTCAGCAAGAAGTCAGACATCTGGTCCCTGGGCTGCATCATCCTCGATTTGGCCAGCTGCTCCTTCCTGAACGTGAGCAGCCTCCCACCCACCTACCCTGCTCAGCTCCTGCTGGCCTCTAGTGAGGATACGGTGGCCGCAGGTCATGCTCACCCCACCATGCACATGCCTCTGCCCTGGCTGATGGCCCAGGAGCCCTTGCCGGTGTTTGGGATGCGGGGGTGGGGGCCTGGAGCATAGGCCTGAACCCTGAACGAACCTGGTGTGAGTCACATGCCTTCCCACAGTTTTGAGGTGCCGGCGGTCCTGTACATCCTGGTGGGTGGCTCCCATCTTGTTCCTACTGGCACTGTGACCCAGGACACATCCTGGGAAGAAAGGAGGGGATGGCGACCAGGCAGGCCCATGCATGGCTGGGGGCAGAGCCCTGCTGAAGGGAAAGGTAGGAACACCAGGCCAGTGCAGCGGTGCCCGAAAGCAGGGGCAGCCTCAAGCCCCCTACTCCACACTTGGTACAAGCGTCTGGCTGGGCCCCCACACCCACTCCCTCTCCAGGACCCCAGGCTGCATCTCGGAGAAGCACCCTGCCCTCCCTCCCCACAGGAGACTCCAGGGGAACGAGGGCCAAAGGAGGCCCCATGCCTCTGCCTGGCGCTAGCTGACTTTGGGCACTGCCACTTTCTGCTGAGTGGCTCGTTGGCCCTGTTGCAAGCTGGGTCCAGACAGGACAGGGCAAGTTGCCCCTTGCCCCCCTGCCTGACCTCTGTCTGTATCCACAGAGGTGCTCCAGGCTCTTGTGGCCTCTGGCTGACTGCTGCTCCCCTTGGTGTTTCCTTGGTCCTGACACCTCCCCTTCCTGTGGCCAGGCCTAGCTCTCACCCTGTTACAGAGACACAGGAAGCTCGCCCTCTGCCCTCACAGGGCGTGGAAGCCATGCATTTGCGCAAGTCGCTCCGCCAGCAGCCAGGCGGCCTGCGGTCCCTGCTGGAGACCATGGTGGAGAGGGAGGTCCCCCTGGCAGAGACCTTCTCCATCCTCCTGCCTGAGATGCTGCAGATCAACCCTGAAGAACGGATAACAATCAAGTAAGCTCAGAGGCACAGTTTGTGGTCTAACAATTATCCTTCAGGGTCCTTCCACCCTAGCACAGTCGGGCTGCTAGCCTTCCTGCACCACTGAGAACACTGTCCTGATGTCCCCACATGCCATGGGCTGCCCCAGCTTGGCTGTCCACATGGCACAGCATAGCCCAGGCCGGCAGTGAACCCCTGCACACTGGTGCAAGCAGGCCCCATCTCTACCAGGACAGGGCGGGGTGCAGCTGAAGTCCGGGAAAAAGTTTAAATCCAAATTTAGAATCCGATGGGAAAAGCACTGGTCTTTAAACCAGCACTGTTGTAAATTCTGATTGTTTCTGTTTTTATGGAGAAAGGGGTCCTGAAGGCAAAAGCGCCAGGACCCAGGGGTCACCCTGCACCTCGGGGCAGAGTCCTTAGAGGCAGGCTTACTGGGCACGTGGGTGTTATGAGACATAGCCAGCGAGACTCCAGCTCAGGAGGCCATTGACCAGGAGGTTACGAGCCTGGGGACCTACCGGGAAGCCACTGAGAGGGCTGCACGATGCAGCCAACTGTCTCCACCCCTCTGCTAGGGACGTGATCCACATCACCTTTGGAAGAGGCTCGCTGAAATCCTCGAGTGGCATGATGACCCTGCATGGGCCAGGGATACCTGAGGAGGTCACCAGCATGCTGCTGGAAGGCAACATAGCCAGCATTCTAGGTGATGGTGGGGACAGAGAAGCAGGTGTCAGCAGCTGTGGCCGTATCCTCTTGTATGGTTCTGGGGGGCTGTGCCTGCCCCATGCCCCGCCCAGCGGGCCTGCTCCTTACCCCAGCCCTCCGCCTCCACCAAAGCCCAGCACCACTGCTATGCTCCGGCTGCTGCCCTCCTCCATGCCCTGCACAGCTTCCAGGCAGGGCCAGGCCCCGCCAGTTTCCCCTCTATGCCTCCTGCATAATTCACCATGCAGCTCCAAGTTCTACGCCCGAGGCTGTGACCTGTGCATCTGCCATACACAGGTGGCAGCAGCACCCACCCCACCAGGGCTCAGGGTGGGCTCCCAGAGACTCGGGCTGGAGCTGGGACAAGGTGCCTGGCTTCAGTGGTTTCATCTGTAAGCTGGGAATAAAAGCACATTTCGGTAGACCCCAGAAGGTGCTACACACCCAGCAACTGGGCCAGTGTGGCACCCAGAACAGAGTGTGCTGGCCTGGCCCTCAGCAGGTGCCCCCATGCCCTCCTGTCCCTTGCAGACATCATGCAGACGTTCTCCACCCACCCCGAGGTGCTGCTCAAAGCCATTAAGAAACTCATATCCATGCCCGAAGACCAGCTCGGTAGGGGCCTTGGAGGCCTGGTTATGTTCCCGGGAGGGCCTGGTGCCTCTGCCACCTGCTGGGATGGTGGGCAGCATGGGGCTCTCCCTGCTGCCACTCCTGTGGGTAGTGAAGTGGGGGTCCAATATAAGACGTCTGTCCCAGCATCTCTGCAATGGGCATTTCAGCTGTTTTTCATCTACTCTTAGAAATGGTGCCCTGTGGGATGCGCTGGCAGATGGTCACGTAGAGCCTGAGTGCTTGTGGAGGGTGAGGCCCAGGGCCCAGGGCTGAGGTTACAGACCACCCTGCATGGACACACCAGCTCACTCCCAAGTCCCAGGAGCACCTTTCCCACCTTGCTCATGAATGTAATCTCTTCAGTGATTTTTTGTTTTTTGAGATAGGATCTCACTGTATAATTCAAGCTGGCCTTGAACTCCTGGTAATCCTCCTACCTCAGCCTGCGAAGGCTGGGATTACAGGCATGCCCTGTTTTCTCATCTGAGTTCATTCAGCTTGTGAGGGGAAGGACCTTATTCCTAGGGCTGCTGCGACCATACACATGGGCATAGTCTGGCACGGTGTTAGCATGCCTGCTCCCGGCACTTGGGAGGCCAAAGGAAGATCACTTGAGCCCAGCCCATGAATTTAAGACAAGCCTAAGCAACACATTGAGAGCTTCTCTTAAACAAAAAATATGGCAACCCTTGGGCTGGGAGTGTGGGGCAGTGGTGAGCACCAGCTTGCCATGCGTGAGGCCCTGGGTTCTATCTCCAGCACCACCAGGGAGAGAAAAGATGCCCTGGCAGCCCGGGTCACTCAGGAGACATGGACTGGTTCCTGTCATTCAGTTCCCGTGCCCCTGCAACCTCTGGGCCCAGACTCCCCCACGTGTCCCCTATGTGCCCTGCCTTCCAGGGCTGCCGTGGCCCACTGAGCTAGTGGCGGTGGTGATCGCCGTCATGAAGCAGCAGGAGAGGATCCTCGAGGTGCAGCTGTGTGCCTGCACCCTGCTATTGCGCATCCTGGGCCAAGGTGGGCCTGGCCAGGGGCCCTGTAGCATCTGTGCCTCCCAGTATGTCCCCTGACCTCAGCCCAGGGCCACGTCCTCTCAGCTGACCCCAGGCAGGTGGGCTGCTTCCCCAGGCAGGGTCTCTCACTGCCCAGTGTTGGGGGCACTGAGCTCTTGGCTGAGGAGGAGCCCTTACAGCTCTGGATTGTGGACAGATGGCTTAACTGATTTTGATTTTTCACACCTACTTAGTTGCCTTTCCAGCTTTAATATTGAGGGTTCTATTTCCACACACAGCATTTAGATTTTGTTTTGCTTTTCTTATGATGCAAGAACCCTAGCCCTCGTGCATGCTAGGCAAGTGCTTTGCCCAAGACCCACAGCCTGACCCTAAATTGTGTTGTTTACTCTGGTTCATTCTCCCCCAGCTGCAGGCTCTTGACACTAGTATGGGCCTGAGATATCACTGGCCCAGCACAGGCACAGCCCTGGCCCTTAGTCTTCCGCTGCCCACCCAGTGGCTGGGGCCAAAGTGGACTTGGGTTTCCTAACACCAGGTGGAGATGCTGCCCCAGCCAGGGTTAGGGCACTAGCCCTGGCCTGAACCTGGGCTCTTCTCTGGCCGAGCAGAGCTGGTACAGAACATGGACACCATGGTATCCTGGGACAACTCCTTCAGCTCTGTGCTGCTGAATGCCATGCGGAGCCACTCTGACTCAACACGGTTCATTGTCAAGGCCTATAACCTGCTCACCATGGTCTCTGGCCACGGTAGGTGCCAGCCCTGCCCACCCTCCTACTCATGTTCCCTGGAGCCAGGCACATAGGCCCCGCCATGGAGGCTGTGCCTAGGGTGGTCCCACTACATGTGCACTGGCATAAGCCTCACACTGACATCCACCCCACATCCCCACCCCTGCCAGGCTCTGAGCTGTAGCCAAGCTGTGGCCCGGAGTGCACAGGAGAGTACCAAGAACTCCCCTTGGTCAGCAATGCACTTCACAAACCTCCTAGCCCACTTCATGCCCAGGGACCCCAGCCAGGGCACCCTGGTCAGCCAGTGGGATCAGGGCAGGGCTGGCCCAGCATACCCTGTCCACCCCAGCCCTTTGTGGAGTCCAGTCTGAGAGGCGTCAACTAAAACAGCAAGCAAGCCAGACGCTGGATCCCCCCACAAAAGGACACGTCTTTCAGGGAAGGCCCAACCCCTAACTGGGAAGCTACAGCAGCTGGACCTGCCTTGTAATGGGGTGGAGGGTGACCCTGGAAATGGACAGACCCCAGGGCCAGCCCGTTCTCATCTTTGGTTCCATGTGAACATGAGCTTGGCCTAGGATAGGCACCTAGGAATGTGGGTTACAGGGGACCACAATGCCCAAAGCCAACAGCGGGCAAGGTGGCCTCCAGGAAGGCTTCTGGAGGGCTCTGTCCCTTGCGACCCAGAGTCGGCTTCCGAGCTGCTGCAGAAGGACGGGCTGTGTGAGCTCATCTTGCAGCATCTGACCAGCTTTCTTCAGGACCGGAACATCTGCCTCAGCAGCCTGGGCCTGCTCTGGGCCCTCCTGGTGGACGGTGAGGCCTCCCTCCATGGTCCCACTGCCACAGTGCTGGGACTCCTGGGAGGATGACAAGGCCCTGAGGGATCCTCAGAGCCTAATGTGGCAGCAAAAGAAGACGAGGGCAGGAAGTCAGGATATGAGTAGTCCTGGCCCCAGGGGTCAGCTGGTGAGCTGGGTGCCTCAATCTGACTTCTGAGCCAGTCAGGGTGCTGCCCCCTACCAGCCCCATCTTGCCACTCCAGAGGGCAGGGCAAGAGGGCTCCAGGGTGTGGCAAGTTGGGAAACACCAGCCTCTTGTGCGGCCATCCCTTGCCTCTGGGCTCAGGGGTGTGGGAAGCCCCCATCTTTTATTCCGGAGAAATACAGCTCCCACCCAAGCTGTGTCTCATCTTTGTTTTGGATCCAGGTATCATCATGAACAAAGAGCCCTTGGAGAAGTTTCCAGCCCTGGTTATCCAGGTTTTAGCCACCCACCCCGTGGACGTGGACATGGCCGAAGCTGGCTGTGCAGTACTCTGGCTGCTGTCCTTGCTGGGTGCGCAGCTCAGGGGGCTTGGGGAGTGGAGGGCAGTCCTAGACACACCTGAGGGTGACGAGGTCCTGCCCCCACAGGGTGCATCCAGGAGGAGCAGTTGGAAGAGGTGGTGGTACTGCTCCTGAGAAGCATCCAGCTGGGCCAGGGCAGGGTCCAGCTGGTGAATAATGCCTACCGGGGCCTGGCCAGCCTTGCAAAGGCCTCTGGTGAGCTGGGGCTGGCACGGGCTGCCACCTGCAGGTCTGTGTAACGACGGGTGCCCACCTAAAAGGCCAAGGCCTGACCTCATACAACAGGTTCATGAAGCCTGTACCCCAGCACCTAAGCCCAGTGCCCCCCCGCAGGAGTCAGGCCCTGTGCACCAGGTGGTGGGTGCAGAGCAGCACTTGGGACAACAGGTGGCAGAAACCTCCTTTCAATCCCCTAACAATCCACACAGAGTGGGAAGAGCCGGACTTTGGCTCCTGCTCTTCACCGCCTGCCCCCAGCACTCTGAATTCTCATCACCCCATCTCCCAGTGATGCTGGGGCTGAGGGACTGGCCCGAGGCCGTCTGCCAAGGCTCCCATCTCCCTCCAGAGCTGGCAGCCTTCCGTGTGGCAGTGCTGAAGGAAGGCAGCAGCGGCCTCAGCCTGTTGCGGGAGACCTACCAGCTCTACAGGAATGACCCTGAGGTGGTAGAGAACCTGTGCATGCTGCTGGCCCACCTCGCCTCCTACAGTGAGGGCCCTGCATGGCACCCTTCCTTGTGGGTGGGTGGGAAGGAGCCACACGGTGTGGGGGACCTCTGATCAGCCAGCACCCACCACCTGCCCACCTACACTCAGTGCTATTTGCTGGGAGTGGTGGGCTGGCTCCAGAGTCCCAGGGCAGCACCATCCCAGGCTCTGTGGCCAGGCTCTGGGACTCAGGGCCTCTCTGCTCCTCAACCCCGCAGAGGAGATCTTGCCAGAGCTGGAGTACAGTGGCATTAGAGCCCTGACCCAGGACATCCAGGACCGCTTCCCCTCCAGCCTGGTGAGTGTGGGCCAGGGCACCTCCGCCATGGATGGGGGTATCACCCAGAGGTAAGCCCTCCCCTCTGGGGCATTAAGGAACATCCTGTTAGTTCAGCCCCATGACAGGGCCAAAATCAAAGGTACAGGAGTGCAATTATCAGACCTTGCTGATATATGGCCAGTGGGGTACATGAGCCTGGGCCTGTAGTGGACAAGTGACCTGCACCTCTCTCCTCCAGGAGCTGGTTTCTTACGCAAGGAAAGTGCTCCTGAGCCTGGAGACAGCTGCATGCCTCAGCCCTGGGGACAGGGAACTGCGTGGTGCAGCCTGTGACCTCTCTGGGGACCTCCCTGCCCTACCCTGAGATGCCATTCTTCCTGTCCCGTCCCATCCCGTCCTGTCCCATCCCGTCCCATCCCATCCCATCCCGTCCCATCCCATCCCATCCCATAGGGTAGGCATGGGTGAAGGCTCACCTGCAGCCCTCAGTGACTAGTAAAGAGGCCCAAGGTGGCTGCAGTATATCCAAGAGCAGGCTGGTGTGGGTGTGACTGGCCATGGTGGCACTCAGTGCCCCCTGCACAGGCCTTGCCAGCACAGCCCTGGACAGTCCTGAGCACAGAAGAAGCCACACCTCCACAGTGCTAAGTGTTTATTTGTGTGCTGGGGATTGGACCCAGAGCCTTACACACCCTGGGTAGGCCTCACAAAGCCCACCTGCAGCACACAGCCACTGGTTATCAGCGATGGCCTGGGGGATGTGCACACAGCAGGCAGGTGGTGCAGCCTGGGCTTTATTCACCATCTATGTGATGGCCACCCCGGCCCATCCTGGCACCTGGGCCCCGCCAGCACCTGGCAGGCCTGCCTGCTGGAGCCCGTAGCCTTTCCAGACCAAGAGAGGCATCAGCGTTAGAGCCCAAGTCTGCATCTGGGTAGTTAAATACATCTCTGCTGCATGCCTGCCTGTGGTGACCCTGGGCCAACTTAAGTAAATGGGAGCAAGGAGACCCCACCCCCACAAAGTCCCTCTCCAGGGCCCCACAGCCGCAGAAAGGTCCCCAGTGAGGCAGCTGCTATGCCAGCCGCCTGCACATCAGTGCTGCAGCACCTGGTCTGGGTCCCTCTGGCTTGGCACAGCCTGTCCCCTTACTCTGGCTAAGAGGGCAAATTGGCTTCAGAGGAAGCCACCCAAGCACCAGGCTGACCTGCCCACAGCTTATCATCAAAGCCACAATGGCACCAAGGTGTCCCCCTTCCCTCTGCCAGCAGTCCTCAGG
Source organism: Dinomys branickii (assembly GCA_004027595.1). Lineage (NCBI taxonomy): Eukaryota > Metazoa > Chordata > Mammalia > Rodentia > Dinomyidae > Dinomys > Dinomys branickii. The sequence continues at coordinate 21,978 of PVLD010008864.1, read as the reverse complement.
CTTGTGCACCCCACTGTGCCTGACACCCGCCCCTTGGCCCAGGAGGCCCAGGCACCATGCCTGCACCACGGCCTTTTGAAAGTGGCTTGCCAGACTTGCTGCTTTCAGGAGACACAACTGGTCCTGTTATCTGGTCCCATGCTGGAGGGGTCGAGGTGCCACCACAGGCCAGAGGGCAGGAGCTAGGCATCCTCACTGCGGCGGTCCTGCGCACTGGCCAGGGGGCGCCTGTCCCGGGCCATGCTCTCCCAGTCCCTCTTCACCATGACGTAGAGCCTCATTGCTGCCTGAGCATCCTGGATCTGAACGACACACAACCGTGCTGGCTGTCAGCGGGAAGCATGTGTGCCCCCAGGACACACAGAGGCCTCCAGGCCAGGCCGTCCTGCACTCCTGGGACCTGGCTGTGCCCATTTGCAGGGAAGGTGGGAAAACGAGGAGAGGGCAGAAGCTGGCACTGTTAGGGTTATGAGAGGAGCCTTGCCAGCGTGGCTGTGGGCTGGGGTCTAGCACCGGGCATGAGAGTGCAGAGACTAAGAGCCCCAGGAAGCGCAGGCCACATGCAGGCCCCTGGCGGGGAGGGGCTGGGCAGCGCTCATCTGCCAAGGGTTTGTGCGCCAGGGTCTGGCCCCAGTGCAGCAGTGCTGAGGGGTGGGACTTGTGTCCTCAGAGCCTGCCAGGCTTGCAAAAATGAGCCGTTACACAGCAAGAGTGCCTCCCTCTCGTGCCTTTCCACATGCTGACAATGACTGCTCCTCTGAGACCTTCTCCACTTTGGTGCCGCTCGTCATGAGGCCTTCGTAGGACCCTGTGCCAGTACCATGCCGATGAACTCCAGAGAGCTAAATAAACCGTTCTTCATGAATTATCTAGCCTCAGGTCTTTGCTTATAACAGAAAATGGACTGCCAAGGACTCCAAATAGCCTGGTGAACCTTTCTCCAGATAAATAGGAGATGGTTTTTTGATACTGTGCTTGTAAGATTTAACACTTCTTAAGCTTGCTATGCTGATTTTTTTTTTTTTTTAACAGCTACCAGGCACCTCCCCTGTGTCTACCCTAAGCAACACAGGCCTAGATTTCAGAGTCAGGGACAAGGCAATCCCACGGATGGTCACTCACAGACACTTACTGAACAATGCTCTGCCTTCTGGACTCTGATACCCAGGATCTTCTCAGAGAGCAGCTTCAGAGATGGCTTTCCGCTCTGCAAAGGGGGGAGATGGCACATGGCATGCTGGTGCGGGTATCTCTGAGCAGGGGAGATTGGCTACTGAGCCCCACCCATGCAGCCTGCAGTCACACCCTGGCCTGGTCAAGGAAGGAGTTAGGTTGGGGTACAGGTCAGTGGTAGTGCATGTTCCTAGCAGGTGCAAGGCCCAGTGACCCGCACTGGCAGAGAAGGAACCACACTTTGTGCTCTGTCCTTGGCCCCCACTGGTGTCCAGGGGGTGGGGCCAGCTGTGGAGCTTGGCACACAGAAAGCCTGCCCACCCCACACTTGTTCCCAAGCCTGGCCATGAATGGAACTGTTTTTGCCTTTTGCTTTTTACGGTGCTGGGGAAGAAGCCTCGGGGCCATGCATGCAGGTAGTGCTCTACAGTGAGCTGCACGCAGCCCTACTTGTTAGGCTCTTTTTAATTGTTAAAAAGACAAAACAAAAATGCTTTCAAGGTTAGGGATATAGCTCAGTGGCACAGTGCCTGCCTGGCAAGCACAAGGTCCTGAGTTCGATTCCTAGTATCAAAATATAAAATACACAAAAGCAAAGAACAGATGGGACGAGGGAAAGGAGAAAAGAGGCAAAAATGTATGTATGTATGTATGTATGTATGTATATACATATGTGCAGGAGGACTAACATGGTTCTACTATTGTATTATATCACTTAATGCTAAGGAATAGTTGATGACAGGTTATTCGATCAATCTTGTGTCTGTATGTGTTATCCTGAGCACACACTTTGAAGATACCAATTTGCAAAGCAGCAACTACTGTTGGTTTTCTGATGCTTTGTCTATAATTCAATTCTGATCTTACTGTTATTGTACTTTGTGCCTCTTTGTTAATGCTTTCCGGTTTCTTTTTTTTTTTTTTCTGTTGTTGAGATGATTGTTTGACCAATTTCGCATGTCTGTATCTGTGTTGATGAATATATACTTCGAAGATATCAACAGGTAAAGCAACAACCATTGTTGAGTCAATGTCACATTGTCTGTAAATCAGTTTTGATTGTACTATTTCTTATGCTACTTTGTGTCTGTTTGTTAATATGTTTTTGTGCTTTTACTTTTAAAATAAAATAAATAAATAAAAATATAAAATAAAATATAAAATACATAAAAATGCTTGCTTGCTTCTTTTTTTTTTTTTTGTCTTTTTGAGACCGGGTCTCACTATGCAGTTCAGACTGGCTTTGTGCTCACTTTGTAGCTCAGGCTGGTCTCAAACTCACAACGATCTTCCTGCCTCAGCCTCCTGAGTGCTGGGGTTACAGATGTGTGCCACCACGCCTGGCTCAAAACGCTTTCAAATCAGGTGTGAGAGAGGAGAATGAACAGCCTGACCCAAGTCTCATGGCTTAAGTACCTTTACCCGCTGCTTGAAAGGTTTGTATTTCTGTGTGTCCCGGATCTTCTTTCTGGGATGATCAAGAAACAGCACCTAGAGGAAGATAACCATTTCCACATTTTCATTTGTGGTAGGAGAACCCCCTTTTGCAAATAACATCTTTCCTACAGAGAGGATCCCCCTGCCACAACAAGTAACAGGTGTCAACATACAAAGGCCACCACCAGCCTGACTTATGGTACTGCCTGAGTCAGAATGGTATTAATAAAATGTTGAAATCGAGGAAGCAGAAAAACGGTCAGTTGGTGACTATGAGTCGCTTCTGCACATGGGGAAGTCAGAGATCCTGGCCCACGCACCCAGAGGCACACAGCCTACCCGGGGGACCACCATGGGGTACATAACCTTGGGGCTGCCTCTAACGGTGACTCAATGCATGAGTGGGAAGTGACTTCTGTTAGTTTTTAATACTTAAACATTATTTTACTTTTATTATTTTTATCTTTTTGGGGTGCTGGAGGCCAGACAATGAAGGGGACCCATCCTGGCACAGCTGCCCAGGAACCCTGTAACAATCTAGGCCCCAGCAGAGGGCTGGCAGCAGGCAGTGGGCAGAGGCAGCAGCTGGTCCTGCCAACTGGGCATCGTGAAGCCCCAGGCAGGGAACTGTGCAGCTGGTCACTTGGGAATGCAGAGGCTTAGCTCTGCTGCCTAGATAGCAGCTCAAACCTCCAGCTGTTGTACAGCATGAGGTGAGCCCGTGTGTGTGGGGCACTGAGATGGCCATGAAGCCAGGCTACTGCAGGGCATCAGGTACTGTACTGAGGCAGCCCAAGGAAAAGCAGAGGGGCAGCTCCACCCCAGCAGACTGGACAGCCACGTTCCTACTACTTCCTCTCACAGACCATGCAAGCATTCGTCTGAGAACCCACAGAGACCTATGCCCTGCACCCAGTGCCCGGCCTCCAGCATCAGAGCAACACCCAGGCAGAAACTGGACTGGTCAGGGGAGAGCATGAGGGCTCTGCCAGTGTAAGCCAGTTTCCTCTGTGCAACCAGGTGGCAGGCTGTCCACAGGGGGACACAGGCATCCCTTGAGAGGTCCCAGGGAAGACCTCAGCCAGCCCCCTCCATTTGCTCTGGCACCAGAGCCCCATTGCCTGGTGTAGTCCCTAGAACGGAGCAGGAGCTATGGGCACGAATGCAGGGATAAAGAGCTCTGGAGGCAGCACAGGCACGCAGCGCACCTTCAAGTCGTTGTGCAGCGCATGCCCCACCAGGATCCTGCCCTTCAGCATCGCCGCCACTTCGTTCTGCACAACTTCGAGCTCCTCTCCTAGAAGTCAGCAAAGACATGGCTGTTCACAGTCCATACGCTGCTGCCATTGTGAGGGAGGCCCCCGACAGGGTGGAAGCTAGCCATCACCCAGCAGCACCTAGGGTGCCACCGTGTGTGCCTTGGGTCCTCGCTCATGATGGGGACACGCACAGCCTTGTCAAGGCCCACAGGATCTCTAAGGGCTCTGGCTCAATCTAATAATGAAGAGTTAGTGCTTGAACTTTGTAATTTTCCAAATCCAAATAAAAATTGGCCCTTCTAGAGCATAGTGGCACACACCTGTGATCCCAGCCCTCAGGAGGCTGAGGCAGGAGGATCACCACAAGTCTGAGGTCAGCCTGTACTATACAGTGAGTCCAAGAGCAGCCTAAACTATACTGTAAGACCCTGTCTCAAAAAAACCAAAGCCCCCTCCCCAAAAAAGCCAACTGGCCTTCACCCCTGGACAGTAGGGGATACACTACCCCTGACTCTGGCTCCAAGCATCATCACAGACACCCTTTTGGCACTTCCCTGCCCTACTTCACCCCTGGAAGGAAGGGTTTTAGAGCCATGCTAGCACCTGTGACTCTACCCAACCCTGGGCTGAGCTGAGGGCACTGGCTTCCCGCACAGAACAAAGAGCAAGTCCCCGGTTCTGAGGAGTGGCAGGGCTACCAGGTGGGCCATAGACACAGAGCAGATGGGCAGAATGTGGGGAGAGGGGAAGGGACACAGGAGGCTGAGTGGTCACCAGGACCTTTCCAGGGCTAGGCCTTGGGGCATCTGACACCCCTCTCAGAACAGGACGAGGGCCTCAGCCTCTTCTTATGAGGGCAGGACCACTTCCTGTCACCTACTATAGACAACTCCCTAGGCAGCTCACCCGTTAACAAGCTTCCTATACTTGGTGTCACAGCCACAGGAACCCTGCTGGAACCCATGCCAGACCAGGCCTCTCACTGCTCATGAGCTCTAGGGCTTCCTGAGGCCCTGCGGCCTGTCCAGCGGCTTTTGTCCTGGTCCCCAGTGCAGGTGACATAAAGGCAGGGTGGGCTGGGGTAAGAAGTGTCAGGACCCTCGGGGTACTGGGTATCCAAACAGAAAGGAGCAGAGGAAAAACAGGGAACCCAGCCACGGCCCCGGGCCGGCACCCACACACCATGACAGCATACCTCGCCTGAGGTGCTCGGGCCGCACCCCGCTGACTGCCGTCCTGTAGTCTGTCACGGGTTCTGTCGGCTTGACGAACTTGTCGTACACGCACTTCCCGTACTGGTTGACGAGGGACACGCGGGCAGCAATGCTCTCCTTCCCCTTGGGGCCCACGCCCACCATCTCGCAGTCCAAGGCCAAGGCTTTTGTCAGGCTAGGGGACCAAAGGCTCTGATAATAAACACCACGACGCTAAGCCAGAAGCCCGGGGGCCTGTGGGCAGAGCCCTGTGCATCCCTTCGCAGTGCCACTCTGTGTACCTGGAGGGGCACCTGTGTCCCCGAAGAGCCTCTGCCCTGGGAAGAGGCCACTCCCAGCCCCAGGCCTACCCTGCGTACCCGTCGAAGGCCTGCTCCTTCTCCAGGGTGATGCTGCTCTCGTTCTGCCCGAGCTGCCTCCTTGCTATCCTGGCCGCTTCTGGGCCAATGGCAGCCTCAATGTCGGCTGGGTCCACATCATCAAACCAGATGTCCTCCCTAAAAGCAAAGACAAGAGCAGCTGGCCACCAGAAGGCCAGATCCCTGCCAAGCCCAGGCTCTGCGGTGCTGGTGGGCTCCCAGGTGGTGTGAGTCAGCCCACCCCTCCCGGAAACACCTGGTCCAGCTGTGCCTGCTGCTTAGATCATCTTGGCGTTTGCCTTTCATTACTTTTCTTTTTAATTAGCAAACATGCCTGCCATCCAACAAGGAATATAAACCAAGAACAGGCAGCCCGCCGTAAGGCAGAATGATGGCTGGCACCACCTAAGTGTACTTAGACGTAACAAGTTCACTATCAAATGATCAGGACACTCGAAGGGCACGAGGGCCACCTAGTGGACAGACACCAGGACACCAGGGCTGCGCTCCGGCTCTCAGGCTCTTCAGGGTCCACCCTCAGGTTCCTCTAACCCAGGAGCCAGACCCTCCTCTCCACACGCTCTGTCCCGTCCCTCATGCAGTTACTGAAGTGTCTATGTGCCTCCCACCTCAAGACAGGGGGGCCTTGCAGACTGCGCTGTCCTGGTGGCCTGTCTATTGCCACACTGGGAGGCACCAGACCCTGTGCCCTCAGCCTTCTGCAACTGCCTCAGATGCCCAGGTGATATGAAGCAGCCTCTGACACACAAGCATGCCCCCTCCAACTGAGCCATTCAGAGATGGCCACCAGCTCCTGGCCTTGCCCACACAAATGACTATCACAGTGCTTACTGCAGCAGTCACCAGGCACTGGGCTGCACATGCCAACCACTCAGTCTCCCAAGACTCTTCAGACGGCCACACTGAGGCGCAGATAGTCAGGAACCTGCCCTAGGATACCCAACTGGCCAGAAGCAGGAGTGGGTGTCCCACTTGGCACTCTGCAGCGCCAGCACTCACTCTCGCCAGGGGTTTTGGCTGGTGCAAAGCACCCAGCTCTGTGCCGAGGCAGCGATAAGCTGTCTGTTTTCACTGGAGCTGTTTCTAAAGTTACTTCCCTCCCAGCTCTGCCCTTACTATGCCTGCTCTACAGAAAAAGCGAGACGCAAGCAATCGAAGAAGCAGACAGTGCCTAGGCACGGGAGACTGGTGATGGGACACTGGGGGGCGGGGCACTCAGCCATGTGGCCCGTGATCTTTGGGGAGGATGGTGGAGGCCGGGTGTGGCACTTGGGGCTGTCCTGGGCTGCAGCAGTGGTGGCTAAGGGGGCTGTCAGGCCCCAAGAGGCTCGGTCGGAGTTGGCCAGTACTCACACAGTAGGCAGGGCTGGGGCAGAGGGCGCAGCTGCCTCCTTGGCCTTCCACTTCTTGTGCTTGGTGTCCCCTGGTTTTGAAGAAATGTCACCATTTGTCCTTTTTTTGGCTCCTTTCTTATACTCTGTTCCACTGGCCTTTGTGAGAGATGCCGGCGCCTTCCTGCCCCTCTTAGATACAGAAGGAAAAGTGTTCCCAGCGGCCTCCTGGTCTTTTTCTTCTGGCGTCTCAGCTTTCTTTGATTTTTCTGAGGTCTCTTTTCTGTTCCGCTGGATAATTTTAGGCTTCATTTTGGGATCCATCTCAGAGACAAGAGGCCTTTCCAGGATTTGTGATTTTTGTTTCAGCAGCTAATGGAGTCCAAAATAAAATAGAAGCCACATTTTAACTTGAAAATGACATGGAACAGATTGAAAAGACTCATGTGTGTACATCTACAGGCACACACACATCCACAACATCCATGTGTACTTCCTGTCAGCACCCTTGATATGAATTTCCAAGTGGTTTGAAAAGGCCCCTTTTCACTCTCACCTATAGGTCACTGCAGTGAGATGCTTTTTCTTTGCTTATCTTATTGGACCACATAATTTTACATCAGTACCTTTGTTCCCGTAAAACTCAAACTCATATGGTACAACCTGGGTGCTTGTTGAGTGACTAGCAACACACAGCATGTTGCCAAGGGCCCAGGGCAGGGATGAGAAAACTGAGCCCAACAGCGGACTTTAAAGTTACTTCCCTCACAGCCCAGATCTACACTTTGGAGCACAGGGACCACTTCCACGTGCCGGTAACCTCTGGGTTTGCTGTTACTCAGGATTCCAGGAAGGAGGTGGGGCATGTTCAACCAAAAGAAAAGCTCATACTGGAGGCTCTGAGCAGCTTCGAGGCATCACAACTCTGATCTCATCTTAGCAGAGGCTCTGAGGTCTCAGAGCCCAGCTTCCTCCTCCCTGTGCTCAAATCCCTACTAAAGACCTTGGCAGGTGGCAACCAGCTGGGACACGAAGTGGATTTCTACTTACCTGTTCCTGTAACAGTAAAAGATCAAGAACAATTACTTTCTTAGAGAAATCAGAGAAAACCCAAACTTCCACCTTGCACTAATTTAACTTTGCCTTACTTCCTTGGGAGGAAGAGCATGGGCTGAGCTGGCGCTTAGGACCATGGGGCTGCCCATGGGGGTCCGCCTGCTCCTCTATCAAGACAGGTTAGTTACTTGGGTCGCCCACATTATGCAGGCAGAGTAGCAGGCTTAGGAACTTCTCTGTCCGTCTTGCTCACTAGGCCTCTACGACAGGTACTCCAGAAGCTTCTCTGAAGGCCAACAGCAGCAAAGAGCACAAACTCAGGTCAGAACATGTGAGTCTGCATCCCAGTCCTGCCGCTTACTAGCTGTGTGACCTTAAGCCAAGTTCCTTAGGTTCCCTCTCTCTCTGCCTCAATTTCCTCAATTTGAACACAGGGATTGTAACAGTAGCGACTCTGCAGGATGGTAGGAATGTATGAGTGAAGCAGGGCGCAACCTCCGCAGGTTGAGTTAGTCACCATGTCAAGAAAGGCAGCAGGCCTGGGCTTAAGTCCCAGTTCCCAGCAGCAATCCTGGATTATTACCCTGTCCTGGCCCAAATCCTCATCTGTACGAAGACCATAACGTCTCTCGTGGGATGGTAAGGGGATTACCTAGGAGCACACACACTGCATCCATCCTAAGGCAGAGCGTCCGGACGCCGGAAAAGCTCGGCACCCGGGACAATGGTCATCAATTCCTAGCCCCTACAGTCCTAAACCCCAGGAGTGCTCGGCACCTCGTCCTGCGATCAGCTTTCTGGCGAGCTGCCTCCTCCCCGAGCGGGCTGCTTCTCCGGTGAGCGGCTCTCCGCACTGCTCGGGTTCGAAGCTGCTCCACGGGTGCTTCTGGGGCCCCAGCGTCCCTCCTTCCGCGCGATCTGCAGAGACCCAACCACAAGCCCGGGACGACCGCGCCCGCCGCCGCGCCCTGTCCGGCCTCACCTCTTGCAGCGCCTTCCAGTTTTGAGAGAAGTCTTCCGGGGCCGTCGGAGGCCGCCCCGTGACGCCTTTGGGGGCGCTTCCCGGCACCCTGCTTCCTCCTTGCGCTTTTTTCTTCCAGAATCTCTTCCTGTTTTTCTTCCCATTGAGCTCCCTGACAGGCCCCGGCTGGGCCACCGGGATGCTCGGGGCGCGCTCGGAGGTCTTCGCCTTCATCCTGTTAGTGCTGCCAGGTTCCCACGCGGGGCCCAGACTTCGGAAGCGGCCCGGAAGATGACCCAACAGCGACCCGGAAGTGTCCCCGCACGAGAGCGCCGTGCCTCCAGTCCCAGAAGCGTTTTTTTCTTGTCGACCGGCTGGAAACCTGGACCCCGCCTCTGGTTCCACACGCCAGAGTGGGGCGGGGCAATCAGGGTTGACAGCCTGAGCCGGGTACCTCACCTAGGTCCTGCGGTCTGTAGAGAGGACGCCGGAAGGGGTGTGGGCGGGCTGCTGTCGGCTTAGCACCGCGACCTGGCGGCTATTCCTGTGCGAGCTCGCTTGCATAGTGGGAAACTGAGGTCCAGGCGCAGGTCCCACCTGTTATCCGACCCTAGGGCCTGAAAGTTTCTCCTTCACTTTATTTATTTATTTTGTCTTTTTGAGATAGGGTTTGCTATGCAGTTCATGCTGGCCTTGGGCTCACTTTGTAGCCCAGGCTGGTCTTGAACTTGCAACAATCCTCCTGCCTCAGCCTCCTAAGTGCTGGGATTACAGGCATGCACCACCATGCCTGGCCATCACTTTCTAGTGATAATGATAAAGTGCCGTTAAGTCCACAATGACATAGACTGTTACTGGTTAGTAGCAACAATAGCTATTGCGGGGTGCCTGACCCTGATGGTGCCTTCCTTGGTAGACACCATGCATGTGACTGTCACAAGCCTGCCCTTTGCCCTTGAGTCTTCCAAGGGGGAAGCGGAACAGGTAGGCGGATGCCTGGAGCTCAGGAAGCACATGGAGGGGATGCATTTCAGGGCTAAGGTTTCCAGAACATTCAGGGAGCTGTCTGTTGTTTTGCGTTTGCGGTGTTGGGATTGAATCCTGGCCTGCAGCGTGCCCTGGCACTCTTTGGCCTTCTTTGGCCCTCTGGGGCCTCAGTTAGTCCTGGATTGCAGAAAGATGCCAGCTGTGACTGAGGGTGTCACTGTGGCATTCCTGCAGGCACCACTCAGGGTGTGGCTTCCACTGTCCCTTTGAAAGGTGGCCCCGGGAGGCAGGAGTACAGGCGGATTCCTGGACGGACCACAGCCAGGAACTGGGAAGGGGCTCACAAGGATGACTGAGCCCACTTTCGGCAAAATTCCAACTCCTGTTCCCAACAGGTGCCAGGCAATATGAAGTGACAGGATTCACTGTGGAGCAACAACTTTAGAAAATGAAGAACAGGTTGGGGGCCAGGAAGTGGGTCAAGACATGCTGTTCGGGAGCTCTGAGGGGAGGATGGGTCGGGGTTTGGCACCAGAAATGACACCAAGAAGGTTTAGAAGCCAGGAGGGACAAACACAGTGTGCTGAATGGAAAGGTTCAGGAGGTGGGGGCTGCAGGTGGCATGGAGACCTGGGAGGGCTCTTAAGAACAATTTGAAAGAGATGTGAGGGTGGGGAACAGAAAGAGAGCCAGCCTCTGAGATGACCTTCTCACTTCGTCCCTAAGCTGGGGAGGGCCAGGGCTGAGGTTGAGCACAGGGAAGCCCCTGGGAAATCTGTGTGGCCCCAGGGAAGCCCCTGGGAAACCTGTGTGGCCCCAGGGAAGCCTGTGGTGTTCTTCCTGTGTGTGCTGAGGGGCACACGCAGGTATTGGGATCCGACGTCTCACGCCGCCTTCTCTAAGAGCTTCCACTGCTAAGTGGCCCCCTCGCTGCTGCCTATCACAGCCCACCCTGCCGTGTGTTTTCTCTGTGCATCTCCAGCCTCCTGTGTAACATGCGTCCTGCTCAGTCTGCTGGCTGAGCCTCTTTCCCAGCTTGAATGGAAGCTTCAAAAGGCCATGGTCAGCCGGTGGCTGTTCCCCTGGTGTCGTGCACAGTCCCTGCCTGGCCCATTGCGGGGCATTTGTTGGCTGAACGAACCTAGTGAAGCGGCAGAGATGATGATGTGGGAGGGAGGGAGAAGCGAAGCAGCAAAGCCTAGGGAGGAGGAGCGGGGAGGGTCCCAGAGCCAGGCGGGCCCAGCAGAGGCGGTAGCTGTGTCCTCCCTGAGACAGAGGAGGAAACAGGCCACAACTTTAGTGGTGAGAGAACAGCAGTGGATGCCCCGCTGGTCATTAGTGAGGGAGGGTGTGTTAGCAGCTGTCCATAGCTGTGACAAAATACCTGAGATAATCAGTTTAAAAGGAGGAACTGTTGGTGGTACATGCTTATAATCCCAGCTACTTAGGAGGCTGAGGCAGGAGGATGATAAATTTGACACCAGCCTGGATAACTTAGTGAGACTCTGTCTCATAATAAAAATTAAGAAAAATGGGCTGGGGATGTAGCTCAGTGTTCCTTGTGTTACTGGCTAGAGGGAGGTTTTGGCTACATGTAAGGTGAAAATCAGATGTAGGCCAGTGGGTGGTTTTTTTTTTTTTTTTTTTTTTTGTCTTTTTGAGACAGGATCTCACTGTCTAGTTCAGACTGGCCTTGATCTCACTCTGTAGCTCAGGCTGGTCTTGAACTTGCAGCGATCTTCCTGCCTCAGCCTCCCAAGTGCTGGGATTACAGGCATGCACAACCACACATGGCTGTAGGCCAGTTTTAAGGTGAAAACAAAATAAAACTTCATTAGGGTCGGGTTGGTGGTGCAGGCCTATAATCCTAGCACTTAGGAGGCTGAGGCAGGAGGATTCCTGTGAGTGTGAGGCCAGCCTGGGCTACATAGTGAATTCAAGGCCAGGCTGAACTATATACTGAGATCTTGTCTCAAAAAAACCCAAAAAAAACAAAACCACGGCACAAAAAAACCCCCCAAAAATTTTATTAGGAAAGAAACACAGTTGGCTGCTCCATGACAGGAGCCCTGGACAAAGAGACACCTTCCACTTATGGGATCTCATCTGGATTGTAGTCCTATCATGGAAAACAGGGTGAACATGAGAAGAAATGGCACCAAGAAGGTTTAGGAGGCAGTTTGTTACACACATGGGTCTGACTGGAATCTCTCCCAAGGAGTAAGAGCCCCCCCCCAACAAGGTTTGGGGGCTTTTATGGGGAAAGCAAGGGGGAAGGTACAAAGGCAGATTTGGCACATTGTGATTGGAAGGTTGGGTGACATCATGGGTTGCTAAGGGAGTTTAAACATCTCAAGTTACATTGCAAGGCCATCAGTTAAACAAGCATGGGTTACACAAAGAAACAAATGTCCCATTATCAGGCTTTTCTGGACATGTCCTTTGTGGTTTTGGCAGGCATTCTTGGCAGGCTTTATTTAAAATTTTAATTTGCTTTTCAGTCCCAGTATCCCCTTGAAGGCTACACCTCCAGTGACATCACTTCCTCCAATGATATCACTTCCTCCCACCAGGTCTCACCTTCTAAAGGTTCCACCAGCTCCCAGTTGCACTACAGGCTGGGGACCAAGCCTTTAGCCTGTGGATCTTGGGGGGCATTTTTGATCTGAGCTGTAATGGGGAACTGACACATAAGGGGTGTACAAGTGTGAATCAGAGAGTGTATATAAGGACCTCAAAGGAGGGCAACAGGACTGGAAGATTTGTGGCCCCAAAGGCAGAGATGTAGGCCATTCACCTGCCATCTGATCATCCCTGCAGGGTGCAGCCAACCTGAGGAGCTGGGGGAAGCGGGATAAGGACATTAAATGTTTGTAGGGAGCCAGTGCAGAGGGTCACATGGTCTCCACAGGTGAAGGAGACACAGTAAACGGAGTGTGGGGAATAGAGTCAGGAGGAAATAGGACTGATATTATAGGCAGCTAAGCTAGGTGAAGTATTATGGGCAGCCAGACAGCACTGGGCCCTCGAGAGTCAGTGTGAAAGACGAAGACCCTTTACAGCTGTGGCTGGATGTGCATCTGCTGGAGGCCAGGCTTTAAGACAAAGATGGAATGACCAGGCCTACGTGCCTCCCCAGGGGGTAAGTGGAGACACCTGGTCTAGTGAAGTCTACATAGACAGAAAGCCACCTCGGCGGGTGACAGGACCCCTGGACCCATCGCTTCCTGAAAAGCTCTCTGTTCTGCCCATGCACACTTGCTGTGTAATTTGCTTCCCCACTGGATCAATGTTACCTCCATGACCCTACTTATAACCTTATTGGTTGATCATAGTTTTGTCCCACATTGTACTCTTCTCATGATTTTGTGCCACCTCATGACTTTTCCCTAAAATGTGGGGTCCACAGCAACCCACCTGGCCTCTCTCCTGTCTCTCAGGAGCTCTCCCCCTCGATAAATATTTCCTAACTCTTAACCTCCATTGTTCCTTAGAATTCATTCTTTGATTTGGGGAACATGAACTCAGTATATCTGACATAGTGCAGGTTGGGAGTTATATTTCTTCTATATCATTCCTGTATCGCTGAGAATCAGTGAATGGGACTGTATCAAACTAAAAATGGAATACTACTCTACCACAAAGAAGGATAAACTGGAGTCATTTGTTAGGGAGATGGGTGCACCTTGGGGCCATCATGTTAAGTGAAATCAGACACACAAGTTTAGGTAGTACATGGTTTCTCTTAAGTGAGAAACCAAGTTATGAATAAAAAGCAAAATAAAAGGTGGGTAAACAAAATAAAAGATAGGTAATAAGAAGTAAAGAGATAGATCTTTCTCAAATGGGAAGGGGGGCAAGAGGTGGATGCAGGGGAGGCAGCGGGGAGACGAGGGAGGAGAAAGAATTGAGAAGTGTTCTGTGCTTGCACCAACTCCACATAGTAAACATTATGTCCAGAAAACATGGACTCATAAAAACAAATACAAGCCAGTGGGGTGTCAGGAGGAGCAGGCTGTTGGGGGTCAGGGCTGCGGTGCCTGTGTGCACCCTCTCATTGGCCAGTCGGGGGCGGATACTGCAAGAGAGCTGTGCAAGGCCCCACATTCTGCACTGGTCCACATCTCCAGGGCCCTGGCCCCCCAGGAGCAGGCTGTGCACACTGGGGGTCTCCCCCAGGACAGCAATGGCTGGGGGTGCTGTGCTGTCCTCCCACCACAGGCCACAGGGCACACTGGGAGGAGCTGCAGGCTGCCCTCCCCACCCTTGCTGGGAAGAGGCCAGGAAGCTCCCAAGAGTAAACACCGCCTGGCGTCCTGCTCAGCCAGCCAGACAGCGAGCAGGGGCCTCCAGTTCCACACGGAGGAGATCCTGGGCCCCAGCCACCCTCTCCCTCTTCCCCGGGCTGGTCTTGAGGATGAACCAGCTTCACCCCTGGGCACGACGCACCCTTCTCCACGCAGCCAGCGCTGGGGGCATCCTCGCTGGTGCCTTCTTGGTCCTGGGCTGCTGGGGACTGTCGGACTTCCAGCAGGTGGGCTCGAGCCGGGAGCTTGGCGCTCAGTCAGGGTCTTATTCCTGCTGACCTTGGTGGCTTCCGCTTCAGGGATGCTTGGGTGGAGGAACCAAGCCTGGGTTTGGGGGGTGAAGGTCACCAACCAACGAGGGGACAAGCAGGTGCCAGTTGTCCCAGACCTGTGTCGGTTGCTTTGCTCTGCCTCCCCTGCTTCCTTCCTCTGTCTCTGACTCTGTCCTCCTTCCTCGTCCTCCATCTCTCCCTCCCTCCCTGTTTTCGCAGAGCTTTCTGCAGGCTCTGGAGCCCGAGGAGGTGTCCTCTTACTTTGGCGCTGATGCAGCCTTTGAAGGTATGTGTACTGTTGCCCCCTTTGCTGGGGGAGTTTCTCAGGTTGTGGGGCAGCGCCCCAGAGTCAGTGGTCGGGGTTCCTGGTGGCCCTGGAGGGAAGAGGTCAGAGGAGCAGCAGTCACCCTGTTCCGTTAGCTCTGTCACTTCCGGCTAAGTTGATAAAAGCTGGAGGGAGTGTTGTGTTCGGGCTGAGGTCCTGAACCCAGGCTTCTGTTGGAGGCCCTGAGGGAATGGTCATTAGCTGGCAAGTCCCTTCTGCCGGGGCCTCTGCTGGGCTGGCTGGTTTTCAGGAACTCAAGAATTTCTGGCTATGGGTGTAAATATTTATTCCTCTTTTGGGGAACAATGTAGTGCTGGGTTGGGATACCCCCCAGAGCCCATCCTACGCATCTCTTTGTGGTAAAGTGTTCCCTGTGGCCTGAGGGTCTCAGGGTCTCAGCTCTCTGTCCAGGAGAACTGTTGTTGGCTCTGATCAAAGGCTGGTGGGGGTCAGAAGTTGGTGGGATAGCAGTCAGGTTGGAGGATTTAGGGGTGTTGCCACTTATGCCCCAGCAGAAACACCTGGCCAGTGCTCAGGGCCAGGCTGGACCCCAGGTCCTTGAGGCTCTGCCTGTCCGTGAGAGCTTGCATGCCACTGCCTGGGGCTAAGCCCTCCGCCTTGTGGGCTGCTTTGCGAAGAGGACAGTGAGCTGGCCTAGTGCCTGCTTTCCAGGAGACCAGACTCCACTTGGGTTCTCCTGTTGTCTAGCGGCATTCAAAACTGCAGCTAGCTTGCGAGCCCTACTTGGCCACCCCAGGAGGCCTGTGGGGAGAAGAGGCCACCTGTTATCCACCATCCCTCAAGCTAGGAAGAGCAGGACTTGAACCCAGGCCCCGTCCTGCAGGCCTGTGTGCCCCCCTCTCACCAAAGGCAGCAGCTCGGGCCCAGCAGGACACAGGGAGCCTGGCAGGGTGAGCGAGGTAGCCCCTCTGTCCCTCAGTGCCCCGGTTCACCGTGGCCCCACTCACCTGCATCTGCAAGGACCAGCTCTGGACGCGGCCCGGCAGGGTCCTGCACTGCTCTCTGAGTGCCCCAGGAGCGCCCTTCATTTTCTCCTTCCGGGCCGAGCGGGGCCTCTTAGCTTCCTCCTTCGCCCACGAGCATGTGGTGAATGCCTCCCTCCAACTCCTAAAGGGGCCCCTCAACCACTGATTCATAAGGGGACGTGCCCTGCTGCCCCCTGGCACAGTGGCCAGGGTTATGTGCTGCTCAGGCTACTTGGTGAGTAGGGGCTTGGGATGGCAACCAGGACAGGTTTGCCTGGTGGGACCCTGTGTGTAGAGGGGTCATCCTGAATCCACTTCCCCTCCCTCCCCACTCCGTGTAGCCAGGATGCTGGCAGTGGCCCCGTGTCCTGTCTGCCTAATGTCAAATGCTCGAGAGACCCTGTTCCCAGGGGGCAATAGAGGCGTAGGCAAGGAGCGTCGCCAGCCTGCTCAGTTAGTAGGTGGCACAGCCAAGTGCAGAAGAAGGGTTGGCAACTTCCCAGGGAACCAGGAATGACAAGGGTTGGGACTTCAGAGTCCTACTCTGAGCGCAGATCTCCTCAGGCCAGTCCCTGTGGCTGGATCCTGTGCGTGACCATGGCAGCACCTGCCTGGCTATCTCACACACCCCATTAGAGCTTGTCCAAGCTCACTGCACAGCCAGAGCCACCGAGGCTGTCATGCATACCATATCCTGGCTTCTGGGTGGGACCCAGAGAACCACATGCAGGAGCAGGATTGGGATGTGGGTGGGTGCTGGTGGCACATGGGAGGCAGTGATCCAGGTACCAGAGGGGGTGGCTCCCTGGTTGTCCCCCAGAGATGGGCTTGGGAGACTGTGGACTTGGGTGAAACCCCTGCGGTAGGCTTGACAAGTCCATGCCCAGGGGTTTAGCCCTGCACACTGGGGGCCGCTGTCTCTCCTGCAGAAGGGCGACATCCAGGTGGCCTCAAGCAGACTGTATGTACAGCCAGTGAGGAGGAAGCACTGGATGCTGGTGCCTCCCTGGAGGGGAGCCCTGCCCCACCTGATCCACAGGCCAGCCGCCCTGGGGTTTGTGAAAGGTACAGCTTTTAGGAGAGGATGGCACCTCCAGGGTCAGCCTGGAGGTCTGGCTCCGCCCCTCCTCTGGGAGGCTGTGGGGAATGAATGCCCCTCAGAGGTGGGACCTCTGAGCTTGGGGTCAGGGAGTGCCCAGTAGGGTATGTGGCCACTGGTCTTTGGAGTCTCCTGCCCCTGGGGCTGCTGGGACACAGGTATTGCTGTTTCTTTTGCTGCAGATAGGGACCTGGAGCCTCAAAGGTGGAACGTGACTGTTCCAGGATCACATGGCTCAGGGGCATGGCGGGGACCTGCAGCCTGCCGGGCCTGGCTGGTGCCCTCTACCAGGCTGCATCGGGGTGCGAGAAGGGTGGCATCTTGGGGTGACTCTGTTCTCTAGCACATGTCCAGGAGGATAGAGCAGAGGTTTGGGGCTTTGGACAGAGCCTTCATAGTGGTGGGACCCTTGTCCCACTGGACAGATGAGATGGTCACAGAAACTCTCTCCTGCGGCTCTCCCTGCCGTGTGCCCAGAGTGCCTGCTGGCCCCTGGGGGGCCCACGCCATGTGGCACCTTGGCTCCCGGCAAGGGTATCCCTTCAAGCCCAGCCAGGCTGTCTCTCCCCTCCAGGAGATCCTGCCCCTGGACTCTGGAGACGGACACGGAGACGGGGACGGGCAGCAGGAGGCATCCTGCACCTGGAGTTGCTGGTGGCAGTGGGCCCTGATGTTCACCAGGCTCACCAGGAGGACACTGAGCGCTATGTGCTCACCAACCTAAACATCGTGAGTCTTGGGGTCAGGGTGGGGGATACAACACTCAGGGTGTGTGTGCCCGTGCATGGCGGTGCATTTAGGCTCACTGGGTTGAACTTGGTGTTTACCTGAGGCTGGGTTGGTCAGGAGCTGAGCCTGGAGAGGGGCAGGGAGAGGGACAGTTCGCTCTCTCTCCTCCTCTCCTGCAGTGTGTAGGTCTGGGACCACCTGTGGTCTCCACAGTGCACCCCACAGCTTTTCACCCCTCAGATCCACTTGGCCAGCACTGCCTGGCAAAAAAAGGTGCCATCTGCCCACACTCCTCTGCTCGCCAGGCCCGTGTTCTCTCAGGCCTGTCCTTTCCTAGCCAGGGGAGAGGAGCAGATGGAAGTCTAAACAGACAGCCCAGCAGCAGAGATGCTCAGCTCCTCCCACTCCTGCAGGGCTTGGGGGATAGGGAGCACCACACCCCTCATCACCATCTCAGAGGACAGAGGTCAGCACCACACAGTGGACGTAACCAGCTGATCGTCAGGGTTTCTCTGCATATGCACTTGTACACTACACACACACACACACACCCCATGCATGGGAAATGATAGCCCCAGGCTGAGAGGTCAGGAATTCCCCACCACAGTGCCATACCCTAAGACAAGCTCTGTGGAGAACAACTAGGGCCATCACTGAAAACTGCTCGTAAGTTCTGACTGACTGGATTTGAAGGACATTTAAGATCTAGTTTCAGGGAGTGGCCCACAGCTCCTGTCCCCTTTGGTCTGGCTGGCAAGGTGGGTGGGTGGGGTGCTTGCTGGCAGTGGCTGTGCAGGGCCCTTGGCCCTGGCCTCCTCACCCTGCCCTGTCCCCAGGCATTTGGCCAGCAGTTCCTCCTGTTTATGGACATGGTCCCAATCCTGAACCATCATGTATAGGTTTACTGCCCATCAGCCATGAAGGTGGTTTTTGCAGTGAGAACTGTTTCCTCTAAGCCATTGGAAGCTGTTGTTCAGGGTCTCTGCCCCCACCCAATCACCCAGTGTAGGCTGCCTCAGCTTATTTGCCTGCTCTCTGAGGGCTGCTGGGCAGCAGAGATAAGATTAGCTCTTGCCCCTGTGCCTCCTGTGGTGGGAATAGCCATTGTCAACCCCAGATATCTACCTGATCAGGTCCTTTACAGTCACGTTGTTCCCAAGTGGGCTGACAACTAGGGAAGGCTGTATCTCCATCTTACAGATGAGGAAACCAAGGCTCGGTGCTTGGTTTTTTGTTTGTTTTGTCTTTTTGAGACAGGGTCTTACTATGCAGTTCAGACTGGCCTTGAGCTCACTTTGTAGCCCAGGCTGGTCTCGAACTCAAAATGATCCTCCTGTCTCAGCCTCCCCAGTGCTGGGATTACAGGCATGAGCCACCATGCCTGGCTCAGTGCTTGATTAATGGGACCCTGAGCACACAACTGGGAAGGGGCAGAGCCTGGATTTAAACTCAGGCCAACTATGGCCGGCGGTGGGCTTATCTCCCTTTGGCACTATGTGCTATGGGGAAGCCAGAGCAGGAACAGGCTTGTAGTGGCAGGAGTTGGCCCTTGGGGTCAGACTCAGCAAGCAGAGACGGGGAAGTGTTCCTGGCAGGTGGGCGGAGACGGGACAGGGCCATGCAGGCCAAGGCTGAGGGTGCTGGTGTGCTCTTGCCTCTTCCAGGGGCTGCCTCTGTGGGGTTGGCCGTCTGAGCCACAAGCCAGGGGAGGCCCAGAGGCTCATGTGACTCTTTGTCATCTGTCGTGGGCTCACAGCCCGAGCACGAGCACTTGCCCACACCTGGATGGTGCGTCCTGTCCTGGTGTCCCCATCAGGCCCAGGGCCGGTGCTGCCTGCCTGTGTGTTACCTCCACAGGGGTCCAAGCTGCTGAGGGATCCTTCCCTGGGGGCACAGGTCCAAGTGCACCTGGTAAAGCTGCTCATCCTTACAGAGCCCAAGGTAGGCAACCAGCTGGGTTCCGGGCCCACACAGAGTCCGAGGCCTCTGCCCTTTACCCTCCTCCTGCAGTGCCTGCAGGGCACAGTGGCTCTGGGGGATGTCACCCAGGCGGGCTGGCTCGTGACTACTTCCGGAAGCCGCAGTTTCCCCATCTGTAACATGGGGGGGGCAGTGGGGTTGTTAGGAGATGACCGAGAAATGTACCAGCAGCATCAGCACCATGCTTGGGACAGCTCCAGAAAAGCGGGCTCTGCTGTTGGTCCTGCAGGGAACCCCAAACATCACTGCCAACATGACCTCGTCCCTGCTCAGCGTCTGTGAGTGGAGTCGGTCAGTCAACCCCGCGGATGACAGGGATCCTGGACATGCAGACCTGGTCCTCTATGTCACCAGGTAGCCAAGTCACAACAGCATGCACCTACCTGGAAGGCCAGGCCTTGACCTTTCCCACACTCTGCCCGGGTGGCCAGGTGTGGGCAACTCATGCTATCTGATGACTCTTTTCTCTTGCCAAGGTTTGACCTGGAGTTGCCTAATGGCAATCGGCAGGTGCGGGGGGTTACCCAGCTCGGGGGCGCCTGCTCACCCTCCTGGAGCTGCCTTATCACTGAGGACACTGGCTTCGATTTGGGGGTCACCATTGCCCATGAGGTTGGGCACAGGTATGTAGCTGTACTCCAGGCTCTGGCTAGGGAGCTGGCCCAGGCCCAGGCTGGATGGAGGGTCTTGGTGTGCAGTGGACGCTGGCAGAGGCTGCCAGGGGAGCCTATACTCTGACCCAAAGGACTGGCAAGGGTAGGACCAGCCAGGGCCACCTGACACCTCAGGATTACCAGAGAGTTAGAAGAACATTTCCTGTCCCTGGCCGAAAAAAGTAACATAAACAGCAATTAGGAAATAAGTTCTGTAGGAAACTCAGGTAATGAAAAGGCAGGTTGTCACAATGAACTCAAATGCCACCACCTGAAGAAGGTTCCTCTCCCACTGTGCTTTCTATTCCAGCCTTTTCTTTATGTACATGCATGTAATACTGTATGTGCAAAATTAAGCTTATATGGAACTCTGCTTTTCAGCATAATAATATATCCCCAAAATCTCTCCTGGATCTCTTACATTGTTTTTATAACATACTGGAACCTATTTGATTAATTTTGTGTTGGGTACTTAGGTGGTTTCTGAATTTGTCCTGTTACATAGAGTATGCATTGTTGTAAGCAAATTTTTCTTCTGTCTTTTGTCATTTGCTTAGGGTAATGGCTTTCTTTTTGGTCTTTTTGAGACAGGGTCTCTCTATGTAGTTCAGGCTGGCCTTGAGCTCACTTTGTAGCCCAGGCTGGTCTCAAACTCACAACAATCCTCCTGACTCAGCCTCCCAACTGCTGGGATTACAGGCGTGCACCACCAAGCCTGGCAATTTGTGTTTTGGTGTTTTTGTACCAGAAATCGAACTCAGGACCCTGTGCTCCTCAGGCAGTTGCTTGTGCTGCCGAGCTTTATCCCCGGTTCGTGATTCTTGGTTTTATCAATGATGAGAGTGAAACCCCCAAAGTCAAATAGTACAGAGACTTCTAAGAAAAAGTGAAAGTTTCTTGTTGATTTTTTTGAGACTGTGAATCAGCCTGTGATTCAGGCTGGCCTTAAACTCACTATGCAGCCCAGGCTGGCCTTGAATTGGAGGCGATCCTCCTGCCTCAGCCTCCCAAGTGTTGGGATTATAGGTGTGCGCCACTACACCCAACTGAAAAGTGAAAATTTTTTCTTCCGTGGTTGCCCACCAGACCCTTTGAAGGGCAGGGTACAGAGCCCCCAGCGGCCAGCAAGGCCTCACTCAGATCTGATAGCAGGCATCAACCCCTATAAGCCTCCTTGGAAACTGCTATTCCACTGTTACTTAAAAGCCCGTGCACCACAATGGGAAGAACAGCCTCGTTTCCAGAACTTTTCAACTCTGTGGCTCATGGGCATACCCTGTGGCTCAGGGAAGAAAGTGTTCTGGGCAGCCCCCAAGAAAGTGCCTGGGACCCCTGCCCAAGCCCCAGTGCGCCCCTCAGATTTTGACGCTCCAGGATAGTTTGGGCTGCTCACATGAAAAGCCTTTCAATAATTAATTGCCAAAAGAGACAAGACCCACCTGTGGGGCCAAGGCTCCCTGCTGCACCCAGGTAGGAAAGAAGCAGAGCTGGCTACTAGCTCTACTGTGCTTGGTTAGCTGGTGCAGGGGCTAAGGGCTGACCCAAGCCTGGCAACTTGGGGGTACAGTCCCTGACCCCGGCGGCTGCCCTCAGTTTAGGCCTAGGACACGATGGAGCACCTGGCAGTGGCTGCAGACCCAGTGGACATGTGATGGCATCGGATGGCGTGGCTACCACCCACAGGGGCCCTGTGTGGTCCCCCTGTAGCCGCAGGCAGCTACAGCAGCTGCTTAGGTATGGCCCACACCCACAGCACCCAGAACCCTAGCCTCAAGGTGGCACACCCCCATTTCTGTCCCAGGACTCTTCCTCCCCCTCCCGCGCCCACT